>CM032383.1:14529151-14703311 GCA_019049475.1 Eueides isabella
GGGAGTTCGAACCCTACTCGAAGACGTGGAATATTCAATATTTTTGAATAAAATGTTTAATATTATTTAATATTTTATTTCTTTGTTCATTCGTCATTTATTTAATATTTCATTTCTTCGCTCTGGTAAAAAGGCAAAGCGCGGCGTTGAGTTCCGCCACTCAACATGCAATGCCTCAAATTCGGCGGAAAGTAGGGAACGGAAGTGGAACGGAGCGTCTTAACGCTAGATTCCCGGGTTCCCTCTGCCTACCCTGCCTCGTGCGGGATACAGCGTGAAGCCAAAAAAAAATGTTTAAATTTTTACTTTTCTTCGCTCTGGTAACAAGTCAAAGCCTGGCGTTGAATTTCGCCACTTAACACACAATATCTCAAATTCGGCGCAAACTGGGGTCATTTTTATATTAATATAATTTTAAAGGCTGCTTGGCAAAGAGACTGTACATAAAAAATATTATTTAACCAGCATCTAGGTATGAAGTTGTTCATTTAAAAGTAAACTCTTCCCTTAAATAATTTAAATATTTCATTCTCTCAAATGGAAAATGATAAATAAACATTATTATCTTATCTACAGTTTTTATTTGTTCTAAGTTAGTGAGTAGCAGTAGGTGGTTAGTTCAAACGCAAAGTGAGGAAGTCATTATAGTCGTTATATCATTATTTTTCTATAATTATATATATATTTTTTTTATTTTTAATACGTTACTTATAAAATAGTAATGATTCATAAAATTATAGCTCGTATTATGTATCAGTTATATTGTATGAAAAATTTAAATAACTTTTGTCTTAATTGTATTAAATCTTATAAGGCTCAAATAAAAAATTAATAAAATAACAAATTGAATAATAGTATTCGTTAATAACGTTAAGATCAAAATGGCGAGTCCAATACTTTAATAATTGTTGAACTATATAGATAAAATCTGCAATAATACAAGTCAAATTTACATGATATCAATAGCGAATTACTTTTACCACTGTCCAGAGCGACCTCAAGGTCATTTAAATGAAAGTATTTGACGCGATACAACCGTTATAGGTTAAAGTTCTAACGGGCGTTAAGATCAGACTCTCGCAACAATCCAATTTTTGCATAGAAAAAAGACTTCCAGAGAGCTGGAGTCTACGCTGAGTATTGCAGTTGCCTCAGCCGAGGGCCATCCTTATCTTGGCCTAAAGCCATTTTACTGTTTTTTAATATCGATCTAGACCTCTTATAATGTAGAGTGCCGCACATTTCTAAATTGAAAAATAAAATTGCCACTACTACTTTACAACTATGGAAAATTGTGTATGACCCAGTAATAAAAAAATAATAAAAAAATGTGGAGACACCACTGTTTTTGATGATATCACGAAACGATGCGTTACAAACTCAAACGACACATCAGAATGAGTAAAATTTATAAAGATGCAGTTTCAATTACACAAAAGTGGGTACGACGTTGTTTAAATATTCTCTAAAATGTATTGAATTTTTTTTTTCTCTGACTTTAATTTAAGCCTATAGAACTGCACGAAACATGAAATTAATAAAATTATATAGCTATAATTATTTAGCATAGCGGCGCAATATCATCCAATCCGTCACCTAAAACACATGTTTATGTGTTTTTAACTAAATAAAGTGCTGAAGACTATGCAAACTGAAAAGTGTCATATGCACATAACAGGAAATTAAATTTCTACTCTGAAAGGGTGCCTTCCGGTCCAGTTAGCATTTAAAGCCTTTCGTTGATTAAACAAGAATACTACTCTGTAAAACAATTTGTTTTATTACATACATAACATTTCAAATATATATATATATATATATATATATATATATATATATATATATATATATATATATATATATATATATATATATATATATATATATATATATATATATATATATATATATATATATATATATATGTGTATGTAGAAGATATTTAAAAGCAGCTTTCACGAGTTTTTAGAACGTTTTAACAACATTTCCTCGACAAGATTAATTATTGTCTTAACAATTATATATATATAATTGAGATTGGTAAATATATACAATATTGTGAAGAGCTATGTTTATATTGACGCTGTTTTATACTAAAATAGAATTACAAACCCTTTGAAAATATAAATACCCACTTTACCAAATGACATTCAAGCAAATTCATTAATTGATATTAAATAATCACATACAAAATTATTATTAATTATATTCTTTTAAATAATAATTGTTGTCAAAACTCTCCGTTAGGGGAATTGATTAGATGAATGTCTTATAAAATCGACGAATGAATATATCTTATTCAATTTCCCGATTCCGTTGAACTAACCAACAAATTTTTATATCAAAGTATTCTGCCATAGTAAGTACAAACGAACTCCCGTGCAACGGGGACTTCGTTGTTGATGTTAGTATCAGAAAATATGTATCATACAACTAACAACAATGGCCTTAGATAGGAGTCGAAGCTATAACAAAAGGTAATCACATTTTTACCAGAACGTTTTAGAAAATCTTTTGTTTTGATATAATATAGCTTATATTAGCTTTTGAACATTAACTAGAGGATCTCCTTTCAAAAAATATATAGCTATACGAAAAATGGGGAACAGAGTGTCTTATGACTAGCTTCCATAGTTCCCTCGACCTACCTTGCCAATGCCATACGCGTAGATACATCGTGTAGCTGATCTGACATCACCCAGATATGTATGTCTTTTTATTGACTTTATAAATATAACAGAAAGCAAAATATGTTATTTCTGCTGTATTCATAATTGAATAATTATTAATTTGTCCATAATTTTAAAAGACTTTTAGTGGCATCAAACTAAATACAGAAATTTGAAACTATTACCTTGAGTTAGTATGAACATTAGAATATTAAAAATATTTAAAGCTCTTCTTGCAAACATGGCCTAAGTAACCTAAGTTGTAAGAATTCCTAAATTTGTTTAACTATTGCTTATGCACAATTTTGTTAATTATAATTATGAATAATGTACAGTTCACGAGAGCTTTGCTTGTTATGTCAATAATCACTAAAAGTAGAACCAAGAAAACTTTTAATCAATAAAAAGTATAACTTATATGTATATCCACCTCAAAGGCCGGTACTTGCTCCTCTGGCGTTACACGGGGCCATGCGCGATGATAAAAACTCATCATCAGCTGCCTCGCACGCTCGTAGGCCTTGATTTTTCCATAAAAAAGATACAATATACTAAACTTAAATTTAAAAAGCGTATAAAAATGCCGAACGAAGCGGGATTTGAACCCGCGCCTCTTGAAAACCGTTCAAGCGCTCTGATCAAGCGCTCTGATCAACTAAGCCATCCGTTCTCACCAAGCTCCGTCGAAATTCTTATACGCTTATTACAACTTATGTTGTTAGCATCTCTGTAGGGAGATTTATACAAATTTCCGCTACCCAGAGACAATTCCTAAGAATATTTTTTTTAAAGTGTTGTTCCACAGAAAATACTAAACTTTAATTTAAAAAAGAAAAGAAAAAAGATACAATATATTCAATTTTCAGCTTTATATATATGGTTACATAACGTTCGTCACTAATAATCATATATAACATACCACAAGTCCTACACTACAAAAACTTACTTACAATACATATTTTTTAATACAGAAAAAGGACAAGGCAACCAAGTTCTATATACTTATTAAAAAAACGCAAACCACCATTGTCCTTATACAGATAATTGAGGGCCCGAATTCATATTTTACAGATGATTATAATATGTGAGTATATTATATAGGTGTTAATATTTTACAGAGAATTACTGAATTTATCTGAGACAAAGTCATACCTACTACAGGAACATTTTTAATCAAAATAACAGTTAAGCCATTTTTACTCTGACGTTCTTATTTAGACTTTTTGTTGCGTAATAATCTATACATATAATAAATCTGTAACTGATCACTGTCTGTACATGGAACTGGAAGATATGTTAATTTTTTAAATCCTTTAACACGTTTATTAATTTATGTCTGTTTGTCTGTGCGATTGTACGCTAATCACAGAAACGGCTAGCGAGATTTAAAGGCCTTTCACTGTTATATTTTGACAATTTTCCATCAACATTGAGTATTTTACTTAAATAGGATAGTAATAAATAAAAAACTTACGTCAATTTAAAATATTTACTTCGGCTAAATTATTACTTATTCATTTACTCAGCTTCACGCTGTACCCCTGCATGGCAGGGTAGGTAGAGAAAACTTGGGAACCTAGTGTTAAGACACTCCGTTCCACTTCCGTTCTCCACTTTCCGCCGAAATAAGAGGCATTGCGTATTGAGTGGCGGAACTCAACGCCGCGTTTTGCCTTGTACCAGAGCGAAGAAATAAAAACATTAAATATTTAAATTGAAAATATTAAATATTTCATTTCTTCGACTGGGGATCGAACTCACAACCTGTCGGTTACAGTCACACGCTTGTGCCACTGCGCCACGACAGGCCCAAAATTACTAGAAACATTTCATAAATTTAGCTCACGTTTTAGTTTTCAATGTACAGATATTGTCTTGAAAGTGATAACGTTATTAGATCATGAAAGTAATATAAGGTATGTAAATGAAAAAAATGTAATTCAAGCGGACGAAGCCGCGGGCGAGACTCTGCTTTATCAATTTAGCCAGTTCTACTTTGCATTGTACTTATTGAATAATTCACGGCGCAACAAATAATTATTTATGTTTTGTAATCGATTTTATGACACGAACACTTTAATAATATCTTACTTTAGATTGGTTTAAATGTTCAACGTATTGTATATTTATAGACGATAATTTTTACTTAATTTGCCGACATTGTCCATATATAATAGCAAATATTGTTATCATATTCAATTAGTACAGAAAATTATAAAATTTTATTTGTTTTTACACTTATATATTTATATATAATATTTTGTTTATTTTCAATTATTTTTTTTTAAATTTCACGTTGTTCATGTGTGTTCATTGTAGGTTAGGCAGAGAGAAGTAGAGTCAAGTGTCAAGTTTAAGTAGAATATTGCCGTTCTAAATTAAGACTTTCCCCACTTTACGTCAAATCCTTAAGTGGCGTAACCAAACGCCGCGCTTTGCTATTACCAAAGCGAAATGAAAATATTAATAATTTCATTTCCTCATATCGCTTTTTCGCTTTTTCATTCATTTCAATCATAACATTACTATTAGTATTGAGTAAGAATAAACGCAAGTTAGTGGGGCAATTATATTTTAAAATTTGTACCTAAATTATTTAAAGACATAAAGTGATTTTAGAATAAATCCAAAGTAGTCTTCAGAGTTGACTTCTCGATTTTCATAACATAAATTATTTAAGATAATATAAGATAAAATATATTGGCATTATAAAGATTATAATAAAATTGACCAAATAAGTAAATACATGATCTGTCGTGAAGCAGGGGTTAGCGAACGTAAGGACATCCTTACGGTCGCTCACTTATCGCGGGACTTTCCCACTCACTTAAATGATCAATATTTTAATTTTCTCCACTTTTTTTCCTTTTTTGTGGGAGTTTTGTACAAACGTAAACCGTAACGCTTAAATAAAAAACGCAAATAAATTAGTACATTATAATTTAATAATAAACATTCACTGATTTCAATCGTTCTATTGCAAATAACCCAGCCCAACGCTTCCGGTCCCAAAACGCTTTGTTTCCGACAGTTATAAAATGTATTGTAAATGAAATACACGACATTGAAAATAACACCACTATGGCCCAATGAATGTGAATAATGTATATTATTTACATTTTAAAATTAGAATTTTAAAATTTTATTTAAGATAGAAAAATATTAAATTAAAACATTTAGAAAAGAAAAAAAAAACATAATTCAAATCCGCTTCTTTTGAATATTGTACTGTACAATTTCTCTAGCCACTAAGCCATTATGTTTATGTCTAGCTACGTAAAGAACAGGAAGTAAGACAGAAGAGAATTTTTCGGAAATAATTTATACTCAATTTTGATTTTTAGTTGTTATTAAAATTTAATCAAAATTGATTTCATACATGTAAAATAATAATCACTTTCCTAAGGTATTTTGATATTTTGTAACAAAATTCATCTGGTAACATAATTTCTAGTGAAAAGTAATCTTCGAGACAATGTCAAGGCAAAAACAATTGCTTACAGAGTTATTTAATGACGGCACAAACAAAAAAAATAATGAGACAAATTGCAGCAATTTCCAATAGCAAATTCCTTGACCCAACCAGTTGGCGGACGTAAAATGATAAATCATTCAATAAGAAACATGATTTGCTACTGATTGCCTGAGGCTTCGTCTAAGTTATTCATATGCTATGTATAATATAGCTTCAATAAGCCCTCAACAGGAGTTCAACTACTACTTCAGATAAAAATGCAATTAAGATTTTGTTAGAATGAAACCGAATTAATCGTGTATATGGAAAATTGTACATTTTTGTCAATCTAACGTTTCGAACACTTTGCAGCACTCCGTGGTTACGGTTAGACTGAGGGACGCATATTAGTTGACCTAATTACTATATCAAACTAACTATCACCAAAGATTTCTTTATTGCTTCGCTTACTGCCCTGAACAGTCAGATACACTGACTGTTCTGTACTTGTAAAACATTACATCTGGACATGAAATATCTTGTGCTATATATGTAAAATTTTATAAGTTTTATGGGTTCCCAAAATCTCTCTGCACTGCCTGGCGACACTACATCTTATGTCAACGATTCTTATCATTTTATTTGCAGACTGAAAGGCCTTAAGTTAGCTAATGATGAAACCATGGTCAGTTTTCATGTCCAGCTGCGGTTTATCAGTTTACGTAATAAGGACTGCATCAGGATTATCAAGCGGAAACCTAGAGAACAACAAAATGCCTATAGAATATCTTGAACCTTTAGAATACTGTCTTATATCGAGATATCTATTATTCAATTAAGAAATCTATTTACAAAACGGTGACTTTCCTAAGGGTCACAGGTGAACCCTCCATTGTAATAGCATATATGTATAAAATATATTTCTTAACCACCTCAATTCTACAAATAATAATATTCGATTTATAATAGAATTATTAGCAAACAATTCCTTAGCTTTTCTTGATGTTATAATTATAAAGTATGTAGGAAACCCAAGCACACCATTAGACAGACACCTTAATGGAGAATCTCATCATCATCGAACACAGTTACCTTTGACTAATATTTTATTTAACCATTGTAATATAATATAAACATTGTTTTTGAGGGCCCGCAATCTCTTCAATGCTGAACACCAAGGGGTCGATAGGTGTAGAATGCAAAGCCTCTATAGGTGTAGAATGCCCGTCAATAGAACAAGCTGCTAGTTCCACGCCAGCGTCGTCAGAAGAGCAACAAGCCACCATATTAGAGGCAGAAAGCGCTATTACCGTATGTGAAGGGGGCTACAGATGATTGATGAAATTTACTTTGTAAAATTGATATTTATAGTCTACTAATATGGAATAATTTTAATGTATTTTTTTACTTTGCCGTGTATACTTATACTAGTAGCGTAGAAATGAAACATTAAATATTTAAATTGAAAATATTAAATATTAAAATTATTCATTAATTATACGTATTTTTTATTTAATGTTTATTATATGTATGCTGGTTGATGTATACATTTATTATAATTATTAGTCACACTCCCAACCCTTTTCCATCCCTTTACTTCCTATGCCTTACCGTTGCCTAGTAAAGATAGCTTTCATAGCGTTAAAATCACCTCTGACAAATTTTTGTTAACTATTTTATTGGTGTCTTCTTGAAGCGTACAGTTAAAAATATTATTATTATTAAAAATGAATATGACTAAAGTTAAAATTGAAATGAATTCGCCGAGAATTCGAACTTATATAAAATAAGCTATTTTTTTATTGCACTATAAGGTTGTGATAACAGCTCCGATAGATTTCCTTATTTACTGCCATCGACTTGACACTCGTTGCAGAAATGCGGAAATATCGTTTCCTCCTCCTATAGTCAACAAATAAGCCTACAAGAATAACGTTAACATATTTTATATTTAATCCTATTTTTTTGTTCGGCTTTACGCTGTATCCCGCACGTGGCAGGGTAGGCAGTGAGAAACTGGGAGTTCGTTCGTGGATGGAATTCCGTTTCATTTCCCACTTTCCGCCGAGCTTGAGGCATTTCGTGTTGAGTGGCGGAACTCAACGCCGCGCTTTGCCTTGTTCCAGAGAAATGAAAATATTTAATATTCAATTTCTTTAGAGTGTTTAGTACAGTGTAGTCACACGCTTATACCTCTACGCCACGACAGGTCTCCATCCAACATTAAATTATAAAAACTAAGTTATTTACACCAATATATTAATAAAAACTTTTAAAATAAAATAAAAATAGCTTAATGAGAAAGAAATTTAAAAAGTGTACTGCCTTTCTAAAACTGTCACTGTACCTAAGTATTAAACTTATTTTTATGCAAAAACAATACAAATCAATACACATTTTTATAAACTTAAATCTTAAGCAACTGAGGGGAGTCCCTTTAGGAATTAACGACCCGAGTAGGGGAGTCCCTCTTATTAGGTCACTGGTAAGTCATTGAGAAGTTTCTTCTTAATATATGTAAGAAGTTTCTTTTATATATACATATATATATATATATATATATATATATATATATATATATATATATATATATATATATATATATATATATGTATATATATATATATATATATATATATATATATATATATATATATATATATATATATATATATATATATATATATATATTGAGAAGAAATATGTGTGTGTATATGTATTGAAAAGAAACTTCTTGGTATTGTATGGATTTTCAGAGCAGGTAAATCTTTTGTGGTAAAACAAGACGTCCATTAACAAAAAGTCGTTAAATTTAGTACACAACGTACATTTACAACTACTTGCTGCGAATAAGAATTGGTCGCTTTTTGTACTAACCAGCGAATAAATCTATTGTAAAATTAGATCCTATAGGCATGTTATTATAATATACCATAAAGTTCCCAAAAGTTCAGTTTTCCCAAAAGGAATAAAAAAGGATCCTTTATAGGATCACTCACAAATAAACGGCCCTTTCATAGTTCGGCGTATGGCTTTTTTAAATTTACCAAATTACAGTTCAGACAAGACTTCGTACAGAGCAATCTTATAATCTCTTTTTTTTATATATATTTTTTCTATTATTTATCAAACTGTACGTACCTACCTAAAATTATTTTAAAATTTAGCAGTTGTTATTATTATTAATGGACCGTCGATTTCACTATAAACGTAGCAAGTTGTGGGTTCAATCCTCTCTCGAAGAAATGAAATATTTGATATTATCAATATTATGATATGAAATTTTTAATATTTCAATTCCTTCGCTCTGCTAGCGAGGCAAAGCGCGGCGTTGAGTTCCGCCACTTCACACGCAATGCCTCAATTCAGCGGAAAGTATCACTTTCCGCTGAATTGAGTCATTGCGTGGAATGGAGTACCTTAACACTAGGTTCCCAAGTTTCCCATCTCTGCCTACCCTACCATATAACATAACCAACCGTGTCCAGTCCAGATACAACCAACCGTTTAAAATATTGCGTGGCATAAATTTAAATAGGCAAAAACATAAAGACGAGTTTTTTTTTATCATTTTTAATAAAATCATTTTCATACAAAAAGTTATTATTAACACGCTAACATTATATATGGTACTACGTCGTTTAGCTAATCACATTTTAAATGCGATATTTCCCTATGTTAGACTAAAATGTTGTAACTGGTTTTTGTTATTAATTAAAAGTATTATTTGAGGTATGTGATGAGGAAAAACATCTCGAGTAATCATTATGTACGCTGTCAGATCAAAAGACGGTGTTAAAATTTAAATTCAAAGTCTTTCATTCATTCATTGTCTTCTACGAAGCAAGTCACATTTTTACTAATATTATAACAGTTATTATTTATATATATATATATATATATATATATATATATATATATATATATATATATATATATATATATATATATATATATATATATATATATATATATATATATATATATATATATATATATATATATATATATTATAGTAAATTTTTTCATTTAAAAGACACGTAGGGTAGCCGTGGCACAGGGGCACAAGCGTGCGAATGTATATGTGAAAGGTTCTGTGTTCATGTACCACTAGAGAAAAAGTAATATTTTATATTTTGCTTTCCTTCTTTGGTCTTGAAACGAGGTAAAACGCCGCAATGAGCAAAAGGGTAACTTAAGACAAGCTTCCCTCTGCATATCCTTCTAAATTTGGCAGCACAACAAATCCATAATTTAGGTAGAAAATGAAAAACTTATTATACATTAAAATAAACGTATACAACTGATTTCTATGTCATAACAATACCACAGAAATGATTATTTATGTCTTCACGTGTTAATACAATTCTAACATCCATATCGTTTTATCAGTTACAAACTTTACAAAGTAGCACCAGCCAAATGATTGACATAAGTTAGTTATATTAATTTCGTAACTTGTGACCGATCTAAGCAATGTAATTTTCCATCTTTATTATAATGATTATTGTCCTTGAACTTTATTTATAACTAGAGACCCGCCCGCGGCGTCGCCTTCTTGAATCACACTATTTTAAATAATCTCTATTAGTATCTTGTTCAAAAAATCTGATTTTTAAATATATAAGTCGGCGGAAGCGGGGGAACGGAATCGGAACGGAGTGTCTTATCACTAGGTTCCCAAGTTCCCTCTGCCTACCCTGCCATGTGCGGGATACAGCGCGAAGCTGAGAGTGAGAGAGAGAGAGAAATATATTAGCAGTAATATCTTTATATTAAAAACTAAAATTTCTAAACAAAAAAATTCTAGCAATGTCATACTCAGCTTCACGCTGTATCCTGCACGTGGCAGGGTAGGCAGAGGGAACTTGGGAACCTAGTGCTAAGACACTCTGTTCCACCTCGTTTCCCCACTTTCTGCCGAATAAGAGGCATGGCGTGTTGAGTGGTGGAACTCAACGCCGCGTTCGCCTTGTACCAGAGTGAAGAAATGAAAACATGGAATATTTAAATTAAAAAAATAATTATTTCATTTCCTCGACTGGGGATCGAACCCAGAACCTGTCGGTTACAGTCACACGTTTGTGCCGCTGCGCCACGACAGGCCTCAAGTTCTGAGCAATTTCATCCGACAAAATATTGAACAGTGAGATTAGCGCGTACAAACGCACATACAGACAAAAAAATTAATATAAATATTGTGCTCTATCATATTTATAAACATTTTCTTAATATATATCGTCTATATACAGATAGTGATCAGTTACAGATTTATTATAAGTACTTTAAATGTACTATTATACTATTGTATAACTCCTTAATGAAATATTTAATATTTTCAATTTAAATATTCAATGTTTTCATTTCCTCGCTCTGGTGTACAAGGTAAAACGCGGCGTTGAGTTCCACTCAACACGCTATGCCTCAAAATTCGGCGGAAAGTGGGGAACGGAAGTGGAACGGAGTGTCTTAACACTAGGTTACCAAGTTCCCTCTGCCTACCCTGCCATGTGCGGGATACAGCGTGAAGCTGAGAGAGAGAGTGAGAATATAACTCCTA
Source organism: Eueides isabella (assembly GCA_019049475.1). Classification (NCBI taxonomy): domain Eukaryota; kingdom Metazoa; phylum Arthropoda; class Insecta; order Lepidoptera; family Nymphalidae; genus Eueides; species Eueides isabella. The sequence goes on from CM032383.1 coordinate 14,540,835, forward strand.
CTTTCCGCCTCATGTACAAGGCATCATTTGAAGTGTACCGAACGAAGTACAACTAGCAGTACTTACTGAAATGGAAAAATAAATATCAAATCGACGTACAATCATTTCTAGATGTGTCGATATAAGCGAATCTAGAACTGGTGAAGCATTTATTTAACACGCCCTGTATTTGCACCCTGTATTTTAGGTTTTAAAATAGTCGATAAAAATGGTTAAAGTTCAGTCATTTTATTTAAAAAAAAAGTATATGTTAAAATTATTATATAATAAGGCAAAGCGCGGCGTCGAGCTCCTCCACTCAACACGCATTGCCTCAAATTCGGCGGAAAGTGGGGAACGGAAGCGGAACAGAGTGTCTTAACACTAGGTTCCCGGGTTCCCTCTGCCTACCCTGCCTCTTGCGGGATACAGCGTGAAGCTTAGTGAAGTAAGTTAGTGAAGTGTATTTGCAACAAGGCAATGGTTGCAAGTTTCATTTCGAGAAAGGTTTTTTATAAAACCAATTTTGTGTCTCAACATACAATTAAATCCTTCAAATACAATTCTGCGGACTTTTTATAGGTAAAATTAGCGGTTATTTAATTATTTTATGTCATCAATTAAAATCTACTCTTAAATGGGATTAAACTGGCGTCCATCGTGGCACGATACCAAATCCACAAGCTCATAGAAAACAATGTATTACAGTTAAATAGTAAATAATTACAAACGTAGCAACTTCAAATTGATCAAGAAATACGAAGTAAGAACTAGAGCAGCTTTAAGCAAAACTAGAATTTATTCACATTCAAATTTAAACTAAATAACTGTAGACGTTTGTTTCGCAATTTCTTTCGTTCATGCGTTCAGAATATTAGATTGTTTAAAAGTTTCTGAGTTGCATTTTATTACAATCTATAAATATATATACATTTTGTCCTTCTGCACTTAAAATGTTGCTCTTGATGCATAGAGTTTGTTGTTTTTTATACAAAATATATCATTTTGTTATACAAAATTAAGTCCTATTCAAAATGTTTTAATAAAATATCTGGCTGGACTTGGAATGAATTGTTATTTAATATGAAAAATTTTGCGATACACCTTTTATTGTCTCTAACGCTTATAAGAAGAGAGCTATAAGCGCAAGAACCTTTGACGTTCCAGTTTATTTCCTCAGTGTCAATTAAAGATATTGTAATTTATAGTTAAACTGAGTCGAGGCCTATCGTGGCGCAGCGGCACAAGCGTGTGACTGTGAACGATAGGTTGTGGATTCGATCCCCACTCGAGGAAATGAAATATTTAATATTTTCAAATAAAATATTTAACGTTTTTATTTCTTTGGTCTGTAAGAGAAAAGAGTGGCGTTGCGTTTCGCCACTCAACACGCAATGCCTCAAATTCGGCGGAAAGTGGGGAACGGAAGCAGAACAGAATGTCTTTACACGAGGTTCCCAAGTTCTCTCTACTTACCCTGCCATGTGCAGGATACAGCGTGAAGCTGAATGTACAGTTAAACTGAACGTACGTGACTATAAAGTTCTTTACTAATTTTAAACTATTAATCCACACTTAAAAAACAAGAATACTATTTTACTATTTATATTCTTTATTTACTAATTTAAAAAACGTGTTAAATATTTTACGCAGCGGGATTTGAAACCGCGCCTGAACGCATGGTTTTGTGGTCAGAGCGTTTAGACCAGTGTTTCCCAAAGTGGGGCGTCTGGGACGCCTCACTGGGGAGCAATTTATGATTTAACCAAAGAAAAATTATCCCCTCGCCAAGGCATTTTAAGCCAACACTTGGCTTAAGAACATGGTGGTTTTAAAAATACAAAAGTGGGGCGTGGACTAAAACAATTTGGGAAACACTGGTTTAGACGGTTTCCAAGAGACAACATGGCTTCCAATCCCGCTACGTTAAAATTTTTATACTTTACGTTTACTAAATTTGTATAAGATTTTTATTATATAATATTGGATGTTTTTTTACTATATAAAAAGTATAAAAAAATTGATGTTTATTTTTTAAGGGCGCTTTTAAATATCCCTTAATTGATATCTGTCGTCATTAATTAGCTATCTATGCTATAAGTTACAAAACAAACGTTCGCCTTCGTGAGTCAGTGCATGTGTTAATAACAAACTTGTATAGAAATCACAGTCGGAAAGTGGGGTACGGAACGGAGTGTCTTAACACTAGGTTCCCAAGTTCCCTCCGCCTACCCTGCCATGTGCGGGATACAGCGTGAAGCTGAAAAAAAAAAACATAAAACTACATTCGTAGACAATTGTAGTAAATATAACTTAAAAGAGAATCATAAGAGAGTCATAACTCTCTTTTAATATTACTACGTAACTCTCTTTTGTTTTTTAATTTACCATGCTAATTCTGGTAGACCGTCCAATAGAACAAAAACCCGATATCTTTAAATTTGTAGTATTATAAGTGGAGGCCTGTCGTGGTGCAGGGGCACATGGGTGTTATTGTAAACACGATACGAAAGAGGTTATGGGTTCGATCCCCACTCGAGAAAATTAAATATTTTATATTTCCTTTTCTTCGTTCTGGTAACAAAGCAAAGCGCAGAGTTGAATTCCGCCACTTAACACGCACTGGCTCAAATTTAGCGGAAAGTGGAGAAACGGAACTTAACACTAGGTTCCCAACTTCCCTCTGTACAATTAATAAAAGCAAACTTTAGTAAAAGCAAAACTTGTGATAAAAGCGTAACAGTAAATAATGCAATATTAATAATGTATATTTTATATGTTATATATATCTTCAGCTTCACTTGACACGCTTGATCCCTAGCGGGGTAGCTTTAAAGCGGAGCGCCGGACACTACGCTCCGTTTCGTCCGTCGTAGGTGATTTGGCCATATCGAGCGAATGAATTATGAAGATGAGGTAGGAGATGGAGGGAGAGCCCTCAGTTGACCTTCGAAACGCAGGTTCTATTTAGGAAAGTCACGTATAAAGTATAAGAACTCCCCGGATCCATGTATGAAGAGGTTGATGACAGTGGACGAGGCGAAAGAGATATGCCGAGACCTTAGCGTCTGGTCCTTAGTTAAGTTAAGTGAGTTAGGTTATTAAATAAAAAAATAAACAATATTTAACATTTCCAATATACTAATAATTATTAAAACAAATATATCATACTTACCGGCAGTTCACGGTACATAAATTGTCGAAAATTTGCATGCCCGAGACAAAGTCGAGGCTTGCACGTAACACCCAATGCCGGTGAAAGTCAAGGCCAGGGCATGCGTGATGTAACACTGTCTTAACACTCGGTCATTGATTGTTATACAATTCATGATTTATTATGTAACGGCCTTTAGAATTTTATTAAAGCCTCTATTCTCTATTAGACCTCCATACGTACGTGATGTTTGGTGTGTATGTAAATGTTTATATGTATGTATGTATGTATAATAACTTGTAATCTCCCTCATCTGATTTGGGCCAAGGTGGCTAATCTCACTTAAGTTGGTATTGTTCATATATTACATTTTTTTTATCGTTTGCTTAAACATTTACATGTGAATGTACGTACATTGTAATATTTTATAAGTATGTATTAGATTTAAATTCTAGTCAGTTAATATATTTGGGAATAAATATATATATTTTTTTAAGCAAGAGACTTGTAAGTAAGTAAGGGTAAGTGATCACCGTCGCCCACGGCCCCGTGTGACTCCAGAGGAGCTACAGGAGCGTTGCAGGCCTTAAAGTGGGATTCTATCCTTTAAGGATCTCGAAATGAAATTGATTTGCTTCTGAATGTAGTTGACACTGACTTATAAAACATATTCTCAGCTTCACTTGTGTTGATTTTCGGAACTCAACGCCGCGCTTTGCCTCAATACCAGAGCGACGAAACGGAAATATCAAATATTTAATTTGAAAATATTAATTATTTCGTTTCATCGAGCGACGATCGAATAAACAACCTATCGTTCATAGTCACACGCTTGTGCCGCTGCGCCTCGACGGGCCTCAAACATATTGCATATTTTTTTTATCTAGTTAGGTTTATTTTAGAATACATTACGAAACTAGAATTAGTTAAAGAATATTTTGTTTTTTTATTTTTTTTTAGCTTCACGCTGTATCCCGCGGTAGGCAAAGGGAACCCGGGAGCCTAGTGTTAAGACACTCCGTTTCACTTCCGTTCCCTACTTTCCGAAAATGAGGCATCGCGTGTTGAGTAGCGGAATTCAACGCCGCGCTTTGCCTTACTACCAGAGCGAGGAAATGAAACATTAAATATTTAAATTGAAAATATTAAATATTTCAAAGAATAAAATGATTAAATATTATTCTTTCATTTTATCAATTTTAATAACTTTTAATTGGAAATAAAAATGATATCTCTTTCACACAAATATAACTGTAACAACACGTAATGTACTATAAATACATACATATTGGAAATGAAGTTATCAATTTAAAATTTCTCAGACGTGCCCGAATCTCATGTTTATTTTATCAAGCATCGTATTACATCCACTGTATAAAGAAAATACGCATAAGTACCTACGCATCAGCTCAGTATTATCTTCCTTTAAGGCATTAAAGCATTTTCTTTAAATATTTGTATGAAATCTACGTTACTTTACTAGAGTTATAATTTTAAATAAATATATATATATATATATATATATATATATATATATATATATATATATATATATATATATATATATATATTATATATATATATATATATATATATATATATATATATATATATATATATATATATATATATATATATATATATATATATATATATATATATATATATATATATATATATATATATATATATATATATATATATATATATATATATATATATAGTAAAGTAACGTAGATTTCATACAAATATTTAAAGAAAATGCTTTAATGCCTTAAAGGAAGATAATACTGAGCTGATGCGTAGGTACTTATGCGTATTTTCTTTATACTGTGGATGTAATACGATGCTTGATAAAATAAACATGAGATTCGGGCACGTCTGAGAAATTTTAAATTGATAACTTTATTTTCAATATGTATGTATTTATAGTACATTACGTGTTGTTACAGTTATATTTGTGTGAAAGAGAAATCATTTTAATTTCCAATTAAAAGTTATTAAAATTGATAAAATGAAAGAATAATATTTAATCATTTTATTCTTTGAAATATTTAATATTTTCAATTTAAATATTTAATGTTTCATTTCTTCGCTCTGGAAATAAGGCAAAGCGCGGCGTTGAATTCCGCCACTCAACACGCAATGACTCATTTTCGGAAAGTGGGGAAAGGAAGTGAAACGGAGTGTCTTAACACTAGGCTCCCGGGTTCCCTTTGCCTACCGCGGGATACAGCGTGAAGCTAAAAAAAAAATCAAAAAACAAAATATTCTTTAACTAATTCTAGTTTCGTAATGTATTCTAAAATAAAACTAACTAGATAAAAAAATGTGCAATATATTTGAGGACTGTCGTGGCGCAGCGGCACTAGCGAGTGACTGTGAACGATAGGTTGTGGGTTCGATCATCGCACGATGAAATGAAATATTTAATATTTTCAAATTAAATATTTGATATTTTCGTTTCGTCGCTCTGGTAATGAGGCGGCGTTGAGTTCCGTCCTTAAAGGAGAGAATCTCCCTTTAAGGCCTGCAACGCTCCTGTAGCTCCTCTGGAGTTACACGGGGCCGTGGGCGACGGTGATCACTTACCCTTACTTACTTACAAGTCTCTTGCTTAAAAAAAAAGATATTTATTCCCAAATATATTAACTGACTAGAATATAAATCTAATAGTTATAAAATATTACAATGTACGTACATTCACATGTAAATGTTTAAGCAAACGATAAAAAAAATGTAATATATGAACAATACCGACTTAAGCGAGATTAGCCACCTTGGCCCAAATCAGATGAGGGAGATTACAAGTTATTATACATACATACATACATATAAACATTTACATACACACCAAACATCACGTACGTATGGAGGTCTAATAGAGAATAGAGGCTTTAATAAAATTCTAAAGGCCGTTACATAATAAATCATGAATTGTATAACAATCAATGACCGAGTGTTAAGACAGTGTTACATCACGCATGCCCTGGCCTTGACTTTCACCGGCATTGGGTGTTACGTGCAAGCCTCGACTTTGTCTCGGGCATGCAAATTTTCGACAATTTATGTACCGTGAACTGCCGGTAAGTATGATATATTTGTTTTAATAATTATTAGTATATTGGAAATGTTAAATATTGTTTAATTTTTTATTTAATAACCTAACTCACTTAGCTTAACTAAGGACCAGACGCTAAGGTCTCGGCATATCTCTTTCACCTCGTCCACTGTCATCAACCTCTTCATACATGGATCCAGGGAGTTCTTATACTTTATACGTGACTTTCCTAAATAGAACCTGCGTTTCGAAGGTCAATTGAGGTCTCTCCCTCCTTCTCTTACATCATCTTCGTAATTCATTCGCTCGATATGGGCAAATCACCTACGACGGACGAAACGGGGCGTAGTCTCCGGCGCTCCGCTTTAAAGCTACCCCGCTAGGGATCAAGCGTGTCAAGTGAAGCTGAAGAAACCCGATACCTATAAAATATACATTATTAATATTGGATTATTTACTGTTACGCTTTTATCAAAAGTTTTGCTTTTACTAACGTTTACTTTTATTAATTGTACAGAGGGAAGTTGGGAACCTAGTGTTAAGTTCCGTTTCTCCACTTTCCGCTAAATTTGAGCCAGTGCGTGTTAAGTGGCGGAATTCAACTCTGCGCTTTGCTTTGTTACCAGAACGAAGAAAAGAAAATATAAAATATTTAATTTTCTCGAGTGGGGATCGAACCCATAACCTCTTTCGTATCGTGTTTACAATAACACCCATGTGCCCCTGCACCACGACAGGCCTCCACTTATAATACTACAAATTTAAGGATATCGGGTTTTTGTTCTATTGGACGGTCTACCAGAATTAGCATGGTAAATTAAAAAAACAAAAGAGAGTTACGTCGTCATATTAAAAGAGAGTTATGACTCTCTTATGATTCTCTTTTAAGTTATATTTACTACAATTGTCTACGAATGTAGTTTTATGTTTTTTTTTTTCAGCTTCACGCTGTATCCCGCACATGGCAGGGTAGGCGGAGGGAACTTGGGAACCTAGTGTTAAGACACTCCGTTCCGTACCCCACTTTCCGACTGTGATTTCTATACAATATATATATATATATATATATATATATATATATATATATATGTATATATATATATATATATATATATATATATATATATATATATATATATATAAAATTTAAAATTATATATATATATATATATACATATATATATATATATATATATATATATATATATATATATATATATATATATATATATATATATATATATGTATATATATATATATATATATATATATATATATAAATATAAGAAAATAAAGTAAAATTTAAAATTACTTTTTTAAATTCTTAATGGTTTCTAACACTTTTGTATGTGAATTTGTAAACGAAAATATGTAAAATTCAGTAAACATGAGGAGGTTTTCTGTTTTAGGAAAAGCTTGCAGTTATATTATCTACGTTGGATAAAATACGATATAAATATTTCTATCATTCTTATTTACAATAGTAAACATCTATTTGAGACAAAATAAATGACACCAATATTAAATATTTGAAATTAATTTGTAAGTATGAAATATACTTTAATCATATTGTTAACCTCTCTAGTTTTCCAAATACATAAATAATATGACGTATACAGCTTGTGACTGTTCTGTACAAGACAATGAGCAGCGTTGTTTCGCCATTTAACTTAAAGGCAGAGTCTGAGGATCTTTGGGAACCTAGTGTAGGAACACTCCTTTCCGTTTCCCGTTTTCCGCCAAATTTGAAGCGCTATAAGTTGAGTGCCGGAACTCAACGCCGCGCTTTACTTTTATACCAGAGCGAAGAAATGAAAGTATTAAATATTTAAATTAAACATACTAAATATTTCATTTCCTCTACTAGTTACAGTCACACGCTGTGCCAATGCGCCATGACAGGCCACATAAATAATTATAATAAATAAATTAAATAAATATACATAAAGATCATCATTTTTTAATCGATACTGGTAATTACTGCATCTAATTGTTCGCTCCGTGCGAATTCAGATCAGAACGTGGCGTGGACTGAAAAGTGCAGCCTCGTTCCTATTGAGTCACGGCGAGTGGATCAAGGCGACTGACTGTCTTTAACACGGCAACTTTGTACAAAGTGTATGCTTAGTTAGACTGAAATAAGCGAAATTGTTTTCCTTTTTGAAGTCGTCCTAAAATTTCATATTAGAAGTAGTATTTACATAGATAATTATTCCCAGTTATATTTAGTGTGTATTAAAACTAAATTGATTTGTCAATTCCATATAAGATAAGAAATTAAAATTATGAATTGGTATTACTCTCTAAATTCATTTTTTTTTCCGATTTATTTATTATTATGACTTTCAATGAGAAACTTTTTACAAAATTCTAAACAGAATTAAGAAATAATGACAACAGATTTGTAATTAAAAAATATATATATATAAAAAAGAGATCCTTCGAGCCGGATTTGAACCAGCGACCTATGGATATCAATACACCGACTACAGTCCACCGCTCTACCAACTGAGCTATCGAAGGCTTATATGATGTGACGAAGCAGGGGTATATAACTTTAAAAAATCGATAATCAACGTTACAAGCTACTTTAATGAGAAATGCAGTAAACATTAGGTACACATTATAATTATGTTAAACATGATTAGAACTAATATTGTATTAGTGGCATAGTGTGACGTATTTCCAATCAGTAAATATTTTCTGGAAACCAACATGTATTTTGTGGCTCGAAAATATGTTGGAAAGTAAGTGAAAGTGATCTCCTCTCTGCCTTGTTATGTCACGTAATATAGTGAATGTAAAGCTTAATTATCACTCGCTTCACGCTGTATCCCGCGTATAGCAAGGTGAAAGAGTGAATTGGGAGTGTCATGACACTCTGTTCTGTTCCAGCACTTTACGAGTTGAGTGGCGGACCTCAACGCGATGAAAACATTTAATATTAAATCTTCATTTTCTCGTATGGGGTTTGAACTCACAACAAATTGAAACCTTAAAAATATTAGCAAATAAAAATAAATGAAAATTTAAGTAAGTAGGCCTGTCGTGGTGCAGCGGCACAAGTGTGTGACTGTAACCGACAGGTTCTGGGTTCTCTGGTAAAGGTAAAACGCGGCATTGAGTTCCGCCACACGACACGCAATGTCTCAAATTCGGCGGACAGTGGGGAACAGAAGTGGAACGGAGTGTCTTAACATTAGGTTCCCAAGTTCCCTCTGCCTACTCTTCCATGTGCGGGATAGGTACAGCTTGAAGCTGAGTGAGAGATTAGAGTAAGTAAGTATACAAAATATAGGCTATGACCTATTTGTAATCATGATAAGCTTTACATACACAACATGGATTCAATAATGTTAATCATTCAATTGATAAAAATGATATATCGAGACGTTTATGAATTATTATACTTATTAATAAATAGTTATTTTATAAGAATAAACAATTATGTCTTCGGTAGTGTGTACAAATCTGTAAAAAATATTTTGGGTTTAAGACTTTTTTTAATACAAATTTATTTGTATATTTTTTTATTTTTTGAACCCACGACCTACTTGAACATTTAACTGCACTCTTGAAGTGCAGTCAAACGTTCAAGTGCAGTCCGCAATATCAATTGATGTATCAGCTCAGAAGCAGCAGTACTTACTTAATTTCGATTATGTAATCGTTATTATACCGTTAATTGAACTATATACATATATAAATTGAAATGTATCTCAAAAATAATATAGAAACTTTAGGTTCTGTATAGATAACATCATATCGTATATAATTATGTTCTTCAGTAGGTATTTTTTAATAAATTATTCTAATCTTTTATTACCTACAAATTGGCCAATTTAAATATAATTAAAGTACTAATTATGATTGTTAAAGGCTATTGTGGCACAGTAGATCATTGTCTGACTGTGTATCTCGACGAATAAGAGTTCTATTTTTATTTGAAGTAACAGAAAATTTTCATTTCCTTTTTGTGGTAAAACAAGATGACGATGAGTTCCGCTACTTAATAATTACTTCACTCTGTATCCTATACACGGTAGGGTAGGCAGAGGGAACTTGGGAACCTAGTGTGAAATACTCCGTTTCGTTCAACGTACGACAATTAAAAGGAGCGTGAGCACTCTTTCTAACCTAAATATGGCAATACTCATTATGTAACATAAAGCTAAGGAGTTGTTAGATATTTGATATAATCAGTTGTAGTTCAGATAGTAACTTCACTCAGTATCTTGCACATGACAGGGTAGGTCGAGGGAACCTGGGAACCTAGTGTTAAGACACTTCGTCCCGTTCACCATTTTCCACCGAATTCGACGCATTGCGTGTTGAGTGGCAGAACTCAACGCAGCGTTTTGCTTCGCTACCAGATCGACTTAATGAAAATATTAAATATTTTATTTGATAGTATTAAATATTTCGTTTCTTCGAGTGGGGATCAAACCCACAACTCGTCGCTTGTCTCACTTTTAGTCACCCGTTCACCACAATTAAACGTAATTTTTATACTTTTTTAAATAAGTATTTAATAAATTAAACAAAATTAAAATAAAATTTTAAAATCAATGAACATATATTAAATAATTCATAGGTACCCAAATTTAAATTTAATAAATTGTTACAAAATCGTAAGCAAAAGATTCAACATCATTTAATCACTAAGAACCTTGTTACATGCAGTAGTAAAAGCAGTAGGTATATTACAATATAATATTATATCTCTAAGAAAATCTGCATTCTACTTTAAGACAGTTGTATGCAAGCAATTAATTCAATACTGATAAGAGTATCTCGTATTTAATACAGTAGTCTATGTAGACTTTAAATTTATTTATGTATATATATATATATATATATATATATATATATATATATATATATATATATATATATATATATATATATATATGTTTGTGTGTGTATATATTAGTGGCAAAGCCACTCAATATGAACTATATGGAGAGTGAGGATCGGAGTGTTCTTAATCGTATTTCTCTTTATGAGTAAAAAGCGTGCAATCGCTTATTTTAATTTCTATTTATTTATTATATTAATCATTAAATATAATAGTATAGAGGCTTGTAGTGCCACGGCGGTACAAAGGTGTGATTATAAACGGAAAAGGTTGTAAATTCGACCACCCCACAAGAAACTGAAATATTTATTATTATTTAAATATTTTATGTTTTCATTACTTTTCTGAAAAGCGAGGAACAGAACGGTAGGAACCTAGTGTCTTAACACTAGGTTCCTACCGTTCTGGTCCTCGCTTTATACATAAATATATAAAAAAATACTGATAACTTAATTATATTACCTACATCGATATTTCTTAAATTTAAAAAAAAATCCATCCGTAATTTCCATACATTTTCTTCACTAAAAGCATGTTAAAACAAAGTAAGTTCCGGTAGACAGCGTGTTACTAGAGCAAGGTTTTACATAAGCACGTCGTATATGATGCTCATTCGAGCTAAGGCTGAGATTAAACTATTTATTATGCAAAATGGCCGTCAATTAAAATATAACTTTGTCATTATTTTTTTTGATATATAAAGATTTAGATATTTTTTTGATATATAGATAAAAATATCTACATTTCGCCACAAATTACTTTAATATAATAAGTTCTTCATTCATTAATATTTTTATAAATGGGCTGCCAGGCCAGGCCGGTCAGTGCCGGAAGGCCTGTCGTGGCGCAGGAGCACAAGGGCGTGACAGGTAGTGGGTTCGATCCCACTCGAGTAAATGAAAATTAAATTAAATGTTTTCATTTCTTTGTTCCGCCACTCAATACGCAATGACTCAAATCCGGCGGCGGAAAGTGAGGAATGGAAAGGTACTCGTCCTTGGTGCCCAAGTTCCTTCTGCCTACCCTGCCATACGCGGGGTACAGCGTAAAGCTGAAAAAAAATCTTGTATTCTTCCACGGTGTTTTATGACGATTTTTATTAGAATCGTTTCAGCAGTTTAACCTTGAAAGACAGACAGACCGTCTGACAGAAGAAATTGACATTACAGTTGGTTTACAGTAAAACTTAGTTTATAATTTAATAACTGCTACCTGTATAATGTTATCATTGGGAACGGTCACATTTTACCATTAACTTTTTATTCATGATACATTTCCTACGCAATTAAGATTACTATTATATGAATTCTTAATAATTATTATATAATGTTTTAGTTTTCGGTGTAATAACGTTGATTTTTTTTTTATATTTAAATATCTTTTTGTTTTTTGTGGCTCAGCTAGCCACTAAGTTATCAACTTTTTGTGTCTTTCGTAACAAAATTTGCCTCAATATTTAGTATGCTGCACAATTCCACTTCCACAATTCCAATATACTACAAAATAGTCTATATATTTTTTTAGTCTCACGTGTCGGTCGGGACCTGTCCACCATCTGGCTCCGTGTGGACATGGACGATCGTGTCCGAATCTACGCATGACTGTACAAGTCCCATAGTGGATCACATGCAATCGGCTATTGACGATGCGCTCTCACAGATCCCCACCGCAGAGGTCGTGATACTTGGCGATTTTAATGCGCATAATGCCAGTTGGCTCGGTTCACGCACCACCGACCACGCGGGGAGGGCTGTATTTGACCTTGCTATGGCGAATGGATTGTCCCAATTGGTTGAGTCGCCTACGCGAATCCCGGACGTGGACAACCACAACGCTTCTTTATTGGACCTTCTGCTGACTTCACATCCAGAACAATACCAGGTTGTTGTCGATGCACGCCTAGGGTCTTCTGACCACTGCCTGGTACGGAGTGCTGTGCCCATTAACCGCGTCATTCGCAGAACATCAGCGACTCATCGTGTCTGGCACTACAAGTCAGCAGATTGTGACGGGATGCGCACATTTTACTCATCTTATCCCTGGGGGCCGGTTTGCTTCTCTTCTGATGATCCTAGTGCTTGTGCCGCTGCTGTTGCCGACGTGGTTCTGCAGGGTATGGAACTTTACATTCCTAGCTCTGTAGTGCCAATCGGTGGCAAGTCACAGCCTTGGTTTGATACGTCTTGCAAACTTGCTGCTTCTGGCAAGCGCGAGGCATATCGAACCTGGGCCGAGGCACTTGTCACTAAGGATCCAAAGGTGAAATCCTTAAAAAGAAAGTACAACCGTGCCTCTAGGTACTGTAAGTGGCAAATTGCCAGAGCAAGGTCCGAGAAAATCGTTAAAACCGGCGAGAAGCTTGAGAGTTACCCGTCGGGAACTCGCCAGTTTTGGGCCCTCTCAAAGGCTACACTTAACAACTTTAGCCAGCTTTCGCTCCCGCCGCTGCGCACGGAGAATGACATCTTGGTCCATACGGCAAAAGAGAAAGCCGATCTTCTGGGCGCTCTCTTTGCCTCGAACTCGACTATGGATGACCAATCAGCAACGCCGCCAACCATCCCGCGGTGTCAGAGCTCAATGCCTGACGTTAAAATCAATCAGAAAGCTGTTAGGTGAGCTCTCTCTTCCTAGAGAAGATATATATATATATATATATATATATATATATATATATATATATATATATATATATATATTATATATATATATATATATATATATATATATATATATATATATATATATATATATATATATTCATATATTCATATATATATATATATATACATACATAAAAAATCAAGAATACTACATTTTAATTGACTTAGTGTAATTGAATGTAATAAAATACACTTTATTAACAATTAAAATAACATATCTTAAAGTTAATTTGTTCCATAATCAATTAAATCATTTACAACAACAAATAATATTGGGGCCAAGGTCAACAGGCAAGAAACGAACCCCCGTTAGAATATATATATCTTAAGACCGGGTTGTTATTTCGTGAAACTATTTTTGACGTCTTATTTTGAGCGGTAACAAAATAAAATATGGTACCATCAAGCTGATGTGGTGTTGGAAGTGGAAAATGGCCGATAGGATCTTGGACCGTTTGAATTAAACTTGTGCATAAATGTCAAAATTATGTTGATAGTTTTTTTCTTAAGGCGTAGCACAAGCGTGTGACTGTAACCGACAGCCAGTGGATTTGATCCCCGCTTTAGGAAATGAAATATTTAATAATTTTAATTTAAGTATTTAATGTTTTCATTTCTTTGCTCTGGTACAAGGCAAAACGCGGTGTTGAGTTTCGCCACTCAACACGCAATACCTCAAATTCGGCGGAAAGTGAGGAACGGAATTGAATTGGAGTGTCTTAACACTAGGTTCCCAAGTTCCCTCTGCCTACCATGCCATGTGCGAAATACAGCGCGAAGCTGAGTAAGTGAGTCAGAACTATACTATACTTTACGGTGTTAATTATAGGTACATTTTTTACCACGCGGTGTGTAAAAGGTAACTAGATCGAGAGAGTCTTATTCAAAAAAAATATTCGCTACAAAATTATAATATTCTTAAGCAAAAACGCAGTTTAATTTTCTGAATATTCATAAATATTTGGCCAAACGGTTCCACGGCACTTAAAAAAGACATTTCCTCTCATCCTCTAGCACTTCTTCCAACGCGGCTTGCAATCCAGAAACTTTAAAATTGTTATAAGTTTTACAGATTATTTAAAAACATATAAAATAAATGATATTTACGTACAACGCATAGTGTCTGTATGTTACTTAATCTAGATTTACCTTCAATGTACAAATTGCGCAAGAATAACTTTATAAGATCTTTATTACGCTTGGAATTTGTTTTGTAGTTAACTTAATTAGCCTTGTAAATAAATATTATATATATAATCCATCAAAACAAAGAAGTCGGAAAGTTAGATGATGTTAATGTAATGAAAAAAAAAAATGTTTAATGAATAATTATGTAGGTATGTATTGATGGAAATTAGTTATTATTATTACGTGAACAAAATACTTCTCCTTTTTTTATTATGGCACTGTAGGGTAGAGGAAATTTTATTTTAACTCAAAATTCAAATTTATCTGATTTTTTTTACATATTAAATCCTAGCATAACACATGTAGATATAAAATATATAAATATGGTAAAATATATATAAAAAAATAATGAAACTAAGCTAAACGAATAAAAAATTACGACTGCTTTAATATTATGTCGATAAAACTAAAAATAATAAAATTGGAATTTTCTTACAAGCCAAATTTAAGAGTTATATAGACTTCGTTAAGTCAACTATCTGGTTCACCTCTACATACCATTTAGATTCACGACATATCAATATATATAGCAATTGCAAAAATGTTATTAACTGGCCATATCTATGGTCCATAAAACGTGTACGACGAGGAAATATGCAAGATTGATACATTGTATGATCCAGCTTCAATAATTGCCTGAAATGTGCATTTCCGGTCAGCATTTCCGGTAAACGAAGGCTAGTTTTTGAATTTTTTATGTGTTTCCTACTTTCTGCCTAATTTAAGAGATATTACGTATTAAGCAGTGGAATTTAACTACGCATATATTGTTAGCAGTTTAAGAAAGAGTTACTCATCATTTAAATACATTTCGGACTACCGTCTATATGTATGTTACAATTTAATATATATTGCAATTTAAATTTAAAATGTATTTTATTACTGGATTTTTGTACTCTATATTTTTCTGACATTACTAAAATATTTCTGTCAAGGAAAAAGAAACTAGCAAACTTCATATTATTTAAAAATGTATTTTT
Source organism: Eueides isabella (assembly GCA_019049475.1). Taxonomy (NCBI): domain Eukaryota; kingdom Metazoa; phylum Arthropoda; class Insecta; order Lepidoptera; family Nymphalidae; genus Eueides; species Eueides isabella. The sequence continues at coordinate 14,556,718 of CM032383.1, forward strand.
TCTTTTGAAATTTCGTAGTTGTTGTAAGGGTGACTCTTTTAGAAAACCGATTAAAAGACAACTTAATATGTGAAATACTATATAACTTATTTGTTAGCAACTATTATAATTTTGCTGTCAAAAACTTAAGTAACGAAAGCTTTACATTATTCTTTTCAAAGTCTGTATTCGGATTCGCGTTTAAAGCACTGATGCGTATAGCCTAAGACTTGTTCCGAACAGTACAGTGTTTTGTAATATCCTTTATAATACTATATAATTATAAACTTATACGTTTTGTAATAAGTAAATAATGGTATTTCATATTTTAATATATAATAATAATATTTTATTTATTGTACAAATAAAGACAGAAAAAACATATCATACAAATATGACAGAAGACGTAGATGTACAATGTATTTGACATTTATTCGTATATATATATATATATATATATATATATATATATATATATATATATATATATATATATATATATATATATATATATATATATATATATATATATATATATATATATATATATATATATATATATATATATATATATATATATATATATATATATATATATATATATATAAACGAATGTACGATTATTATATTAATATTAATTAATATAATTTTATCTATTCCCAATAATCAAATATTTTATATATTCAAACTAAATATTGAATGTTTTTATTTCTTCGCTCTGGTAACACGGTATAGCGCTGCATTGAGTTCCGGCACTCAACTCGCAATGCCTCAAATTCAACATAAAATGGGTAACGGAACGGAGTGTGTTAATATTAGGTTCCCAAGTTCCCTCTACCTACCCTGCCATGTGCGGGATACTGCGTAAAGCTGAAAAAAAACCCTTCCCTTACAAATCGTACATTCGTTTATTTTTTTTATATTGTCATTAAAAAAATACTGATATTTATTATATAATATATATGATAAACAAATTTGTTTAGTACAATCTTGTTATCTTAATGAAAAAGGTTATATAGCTGTCAAATTAAATTAATACACAAAATATATTATATCGCCGTCATTAACATAGAATGATTGACATGTAACATATAAATTTAACGTTAAATTAATAAATAGACCTTTTGATTTACAAATGTGACAAAAAATTGTCTTAATAGCGAAATATTTGTACAATTTTATTTTTCATACGCATTCAAATTCCTTTTACAATTCATTCTAGTAAAATAGATCTTGGCATTAAATTTGGTATAGTGGAAGATAGGCTAAGAACTCTGTATTTTAACACTAGCTCAGTACGTGTTCTCTGCTAAGTATATTTTAATAATAAAAAAAACTACTTGGCTTGCTTTTTTTTTTAGTTTTTATGCAGTCAGATATTTTTTGTCATATTTGTTTATTTATGTTTACATATCTGAAAAAGGCTAAAAATTGAGGCCTGTCGTGGTGCATCGGCACAAGCGTGTGACTGTAACCGACAGGTTCTGGGTTCGATCCCCAGTCAAGGAAATGAAATATTTAATATTTTCAACTTAAATATTTAATGTTTCATTTCTTCGCTCTGGTAATAAGGCAAAGCGCGGCGTTGAGTTCCGCCACTCAACACGCAATGCCTCAAATTCGGCGAAAAGTGGGGAACGGAAGTGAAACGGAGTGTCTTAACACTAGGTTCCCGGTTTCTCTCTGCCTACCCTGCCTCGTGCGGGATACAGCGTGAAGCTAAAAATATAATTTTACAATGAAATCCGCAGTACAGCGCTATATCATTGTTACAATCAATATTGCGGGAAAACTCCATGTCAATGTCGTTCGATAATTACGATGTCTTCTCGGAAACCAGCGGGGAAAAAGTAAGTTAGATATTTTTTAATGTGCCTAATTACCGTCTCTGTGTTGGTGCTGATTGGTTTTATTTATTCACCTTCGCCTTCTGCGTATCGCAACTAATAGTTAATAGTGATGAGTACGTTTAAATGGATTGAATAATTATTATAGATTATATTTCTTTATGCGGTGTGTTTTTTTTATTATGTAGGTAATTATATATATTTTTTAGCTTCACGCTGTATCCCGCACATGGCGGGATAGGCAGAGGGAATTTGGGATTCTTGTGTTAAAACACTCTGTTCCGTTCTCCATTTACCACCGGTTTTTTTTTTGTTTTTATGAAATATATATTATCTCAAATTTATACTTGAAATTGTATTAGCTAAGGACATGTAAAGGCTTATCACTTTCAATACACCAAAAATCATGTTGATTGGTATTAATATTATAGAATATATTATTTACGACTGTTTATAATTAGGCATGTCGTAGCGCAGCGGCACAAGTGTGTGACAGTACAGATGACAGATTGTTTGTTCGATCCCCACTCGAGGAAATTAAATATATAATATTTTCCAATTAAATATATAATGTTTTCTTGGCTCTAGTATCAAGGCGAATAAGGCGCGTAGTTGATATCTCAAAACTCAAAACGCAAAGCCTCAAATTCGGCGGAAAGTGGGAAACGGAAGTGGTAAGCAGTGTCTTAACGAAGTTCCCTCCTACCCTACCATATGCGGGAACAAATGTTTGTAATTAGGAAATTGCCGTTCAGTATAACATATAAATAACAACAAACGATATTGTTCAATTTTATATCATTCATAAATATAACTGTTTCTCCGTATATAATTAAATCATAAGCAGAATAACGATTACTGTATTCATATTAAATAACATTTCTGTATATAAAGTAAATTACAAAAAAAAAATAATACTTCAAATAATAACAAAGTAATACTTGAAATTATCCATTTTAAAATTAACATACAATAAAGATTTTTTTTTTTTTTAACAAAAACGATAATATTAAATGTAAATATTTTAATTACGACTTTTTTCCATTAATAAAACAAAAAAATATATATAATTAATCTGCCATAAAGCATTTGCGTCGTTTCTACTTAGATATAACTGGAAAACAATAAGGAGTACATATATCATTCATTACACCTCGCAGACGGTTTTAATATTTTTTTCTGATTATATTAATTTACTCAGCTTTTCGTTGTATCCTACACATGGCAGGGTAGACAGAGGGAACTTGGGAACCTAGTGTTAAAAGAAACTGTTCCACTTCCGTTCCCCACTTTCCGCCGAATTTGAGGTGTTGAGTAATGAATGGCGGTATTCAACGCCGCTGAAGAAAAGAAAAAAATAAATATTTAAATTGAAAATATTAAATATTTTTTTTGCTCGTGTGTGGATCGAACCCGCAACCTGTCAGTTACAGTCACACGCTAGTGCCGCTGCGCCACGACAGGCCTGTACTAATGAAATTTACAAAACAACGTTTGATTAATTTAGGTAGGTACAATAATAATTAAAAGGTTGAAGTGAAATAAAAAAATAACATTTATATAATCAATACAATTTTTTACATTACTCTTTATATCGATATTATTTTATACTCGAAATCCAATGTATTTTTTCTTAATTTATATTAAAATTTTATGCTAAATTTGATATCAACACTGTAATAACTTCTTACGATACCAGCATAGCTCATGTATACCACCTGAAACTGGCTAAAACAGCCTTGTTCATTTTGTAGCGAGATTTGAACCCGCGTCCCTTTGTCTTAGAAACGTTCCTCGAAGTTGGTTATTTTTTTAATTAATTCTTAATAACTAATACAAATATTGTAAGTGACGAGATTGAAAACTGACGACTCAATTTTAGTATAATCTATTTTATGCTCCATCATCTATTTTTTATTTAATGTATTGTAAAGACGAAATGAAAAAATGTTATCGATTAATTTACGACCAGACCAAATCTTATTATCTCGTAAGTTTATTTATTCTTAGAACTCAGCTTCACGCTGTATCACGTACATGACAGGGTAGTAGGAACTTGGGAACCTAGTATTAGGTTCCGTTTGGTTCCCCACTTTCCATCGAATTTGAGTCCTTGCGTGTTACCAGAGCAAAGAAATCAAAACATTAAATATTTATTTGAAAATATTAAATATTTAAATTCCTCGAGTGGAGATCGAACCCACGACCTGTCACATTTAAAGTCACACGCTTGTGCTCCTACGCCACGACAGCTTATTAGTTCTTAGAACTCGTATGCTTAGATATTAGCTACGTTACTCAGCACCTGTTTCTTAATAAAAAAAATAATAGTTAATAATATAGAGATCATTGTTGTATCGCATCCCTGTCGTGGCGCAGCGGCACAAGCGTGTAACTGTAACCGACAGGTTATGGGTTCGATCCCCACTCGAGGAAATGAAACATTTAATATTTTCAATTTAAATATTTAAATGTTTCATTTCTTCGCTCTGGTACTAGGCAAACCCGGCGTTAAGTTCCGCCACTCAACACGCAATGCCTCAAATTCGGCGGAAAGTGGGAAACTGAAGTGGAACGGAGTGTCTTAACACTAGGTTCCCAAGTTCCCTCTGCCTACACTGCCGTGTGCGGGATACAGCGTGAAGCTGAGTAGAGTGAGTATTGTTGTATAAAAGAAACGCGTTAGGCGTTGAACGTAATGGTTGTGGGCTTCAATTCCCACTCTGGGCAATAAGCGGAGGCAAAGTGCGGCGTTGAGCGCTATATTTCAACACGCAATATCACAAATTGAAACGGCAAATCTTGCGACGAGTTTTTTATCTATACAACTATATATAGGTAAATTACGTTACGTACCAATATTTTATATAATATGTTTTTTTTCAGCTTCACGTAACACGCATATGACAGATAAGACAACTTGGGAACCTAGTGTTAAGACGTTCCATTCCGTTCCCCACTTTCCGCCGAATTGTTTTATTTAATTTAACTTCTATATTATACTACTTATTCTATAACATGATACAATATATTGTATGGCCGTTGTATAAAAATAAATATATATATATATATACATAAATCAACAAGGAACTTGTTAATGAATAAATGCCGACACTGAAGTGCAATAACCTACACGAAACTATACAAAATGAAATAAACGCTTGTAAATGTTATCGGTATAAATTATGATTTTTAATATGAGTGTGGCTATTTTTTTGGTTGAGTGGTTTGCTAAGATTGTTGAGTCCTTTGTCTTGAAGGTATGTTTGATGACCTTGTGTTTTCTACGATACTGGAGGACGGTCATGTCGAGCTTGAAGACAGTGGACGAGGTGAAAGAGGTATGCCGAGACCGTAGTAGTGGGCCTTTCTTTATCTCGAACCACCTCGCTAGGGATACAGCGTGAAGCTAAGTTAAGTTTTGAATGTTATTGGTGTTTCAATGAAAATTGAATGAGATGAGATATTCTTTGTTATTCATTACATAACAGTGGCGCAGAGGGACATGCGTATGACTGTAAACGTGACTGGTTGTGGGTTCGATCCCCATACGAAAATTTAATATATAATATTTTCAATTCAAATATTCAATATATTAATTTCTTCGCTTTGGTAACAAGATCAAGCGCGGAGTTGAGTTCTGCTACGCAATGTCTGTAATTCGGTCGAATGAAAGGAATGAAACGGAGTGTGTTAATACTAGGTTCCCAAGTTCCCTTTTCCTTCCCTGCCATACAACGTGATACTAAAAATAAATCAATATAACATTTAACCATGTTATTTTATGTTGTGATGTTAATATGTATATGCCATTTACCTTCTAGCATAGTTAATATTATTTAATATTTAAAAAAAAAGAGGGACCCAAATCCCAGGACACCTTTTGGGAACCTTCTAAAGACGTGTATTGCGGGTACGTGAAATTTGTATACGTTAATAAGTATTATAGATCTATACTATCCATCGATATAATCGATATTATACTATGAATACTCTATCTATATTAAAAACATAGAAACTGTATATAAACATTCTAGTAATTTTAAAATGCAATATTAGAAAGGCGCACCGTCTGATCAATAAACAGGCATGATAAAAACGTCTTTTAATATAAAAAAATCTAAATCATATTCAAAACTAACAAGGCACGGGTATAATCACATTTTCGACATTTTTTGGTACATAATTCATACATATACATATCAATATTATGTGAAAGTCTTGCATTTTTTATATATATTTATTTTGTTTACATGAATTTCAAGTTAAGATATTGACAATATTCTCCGTTTGTACACTCCGCTCACCGTTTTAGTGACTTCAGATGGAAAATATAAACTACCTTTGTATTCGTTTTGTGAAAAATACTCACTGCGGCCGAGCAAATTAAGTACGAACAATTTATTTTACATAATAATAATAATAAGCTAGCCAGTTCAGTTTTTTCGCAATTTTTCAAAACTGCGAAATAATTTTGAAGGACTCAATCTGGTTTCTAAAACGGGTTTGTTGAGCGGAAATCAAGTCGACTTAATTTGTTCAGTATAATGCATTCTAGTATATAATACATATTAGCATTGAGTTTGATAGATTGCTTGATTTGTAATTTCAATAATGTTGAAGTATTTGAGTAATTTTATATACCTTAAGGGGAGTTCACCTGTTTCATATATATTTATTCATATATACATAATAAATAAGCTTAAAAAAATGTAGGCTAATATTAAATAACGTTACAAAGTACAGCAACGAGAACTGAATGCACGTGGAATATTTTGACTCTTGTATGAAATTAGCCGCGTGGTCGAAACCTAAAAGGCGATGTAAAAGTTGTAACATTTTCACGTACAGAACTTACAATATAGATAAAGAAAAATTAAACGGAACGGACGGAACGGAAGTGGAACGGACTGTCTTAACACTAGGTTCCCGGGTTCCCTCTGCCTACCCTGCCTCGTGCGTGATACAGCGTTAAGCTAAAATTTATATTAATATTACAGATAAAAACTATATTTATCGAGTCTACTCTCTACTTTACATGACTTTCCTCTACTACGCTGAAATGGCTACGGAATTCTCTTCAAGTTTTTCATAAATTGAGGTACCTATTTAAATTATGACACTGTTTCATGTTAATTCATTCTTTAATGTCGCAGTTATTTACATGCTTTATATATATATATATATATATATATATATATATATATATATATATATATATATATATATATATATATATATATATATATATATATATATATATATGTATATATATATATATATATATATATAAAAATAAATTTAAATGAGTGAAGCCAAATGCATTACTAATTAAAAATAATTGAATTGTGATCTGTGAGACAGGCTGTGGGTTCGATCCACACTCGAGAAAATGTGTATTTAATATTTTCACTTCTGATCTCTTTTCATAAGGAGAACAAAGACAAAGGAGAGGCGCAGCGTTCCGCCGCACAACACGCAATGCCTCAACACACTAACACTAGGTTCCCAAGTTCCCTCTGCCTATTGAAAAGAAAATTTCATTTTTCAAATATTTTAAGCAAATTGTGATAATAACAGTATAGCATTAAGCAAAAAAAATGTTATAATATGAGCTAAGCATTATTATTTCTACTATTGTCTAATGTTTTATTGATACGAGCTGTGTACAATTATTTATCTTTACAAATCCTTATAAATAATAACGGCCATTTACTTTAAACGTAACTCATTGTCTTCTAACAAGGATAGTAGGAAAAAATATGAATAATCATTAAAATATAAAACAATAATGTAAAATAACTGTGACAAGTTCGTAGCAAACAGAGAAAATTGTTATATAGTCAAGAAAATATATTTCGATACTATGATCCGTTCCCTACTTTCCGTTAAAACTGAGGCATTGCGTATTGAGCGGCGTAATTTAACGCCGCGTTTTGTTTTGCTTTTTTAGGCTTTTTTGCTTTGCTTTTTTATAACAATTTCAGGATAGCATGCGGAAACAAAATGAGGAAATTTGCAATGTATGTGCTAAAATAAGATGAGAAGTGCAGATGAATGTCTAAAAAATATCTTCATTTTCTTGCTCTGCTGCCTGAGGTTATGATATTTTAATATTAAGATATTTTGAGCCATTACAATCGTATAGTAAACACAATCATTGTGGGCTTAACCTCCATTTAGGGTAACGAAGTACTTTCATTTTCTTGTCCTGACAAAAACCGCGCAGCGTTTAGTTACGTCATCCAAAACGTAACGTCCTAATTTACAGAGTATTTTACACCCAACACACCCTGTGGTAAGGGAGCTTGTAATATAATTTGAGGCTCAACTCAATCTACAAATGAAGTATAATACGATACTGACTTTCCAGTCAGTATAATATTATTATTTGCTACCTTCATAGTATTAGAACGGTATTTATACCGGCATATGAGAATCCTATGTCGTGATCTGTTTACTGACTTACGAAAAGCAATGCAAATTTTATTACACAATAGTAAAACGGTAAGGATTTTAGATTTGAATACAAGATTAGAATAATTTAAGCTAGCAACGAGTAAGATGTATGTATATAAATATATATATATATATATATATATATATATATATATATATATATATATATATATATATATATATATATATATATATATATAAAATCTTATAGGCACTAAGATTATTTATCTATTCTAATTGTCTAGTTCGAGCCATTGCAATATTGATTGAAATCATGATTTTTTTTATATTGTACCTTACTAAGTCATTTACGGATATACTTTGTATAATGAAAGATTATATTTAGTAACACAACACCGTCGTGCACTGAGCAAAAACCAATGAATCGTAAGCCGTTTCGTTTCGGTAAAACTCCAGTAGCGTAACTTCTTACTGTGAGAAACGGATATGCCCATTCTGTCACAAGAAATATCTGTGACTTATGACAAAAAAAAATATGGAAATTTTTAAAATAATGACTGTAATGTTATTAAAAAATTTCAATAAAGTAACAATGGCTAACCATTGTTTCACTTTGACGGGAAATTAAAACAAAAATGTATTTAAATAGGTTTTTTTAAAATACTTTTTTTGTGTACGTCAACTGATTTATCAAATTTCAATTTAGAGTTCTGCGGGTCGACTCCCTGAAGGAACAAGCGTGAAGATGTTATGTAATAATATTAAATTCGTTTTTCCATTTAAATATACAAAGAAACCATCAAATTGAAGTCGCACCGATTCCGCACCATTTTTACTAATTTAAAGTGTTAATTACATTAAGGAAATACTACGGGATTTGAAGACGCCCCTCTTAGGTACTGTCCAAGGAACGTATGACTTAGTGGTTAACCGTGGACGGTTTCCATGAAACTTGGGTTCGAGTCCCGTTTCGTCCAAATATATATGTGTTTTTTAAATAATGATGAATTCATACCAATTTCATGATTGTAGATTAAAGGCGCCTAAGGTCCTGTTAACTTACAAATTAGTCTTTACTTTGACGTGGGAATCCCTAAATTTCAATTCGAATTATACTAAGCTTTAATTATAATGTAAACTTTCATTCACTCATTTATCAAATATATTTATCTTATTCACAAAAAAAAACGCCTTAGTTGTATGATTGGGAAAATCCAAACGCAGATATGTCCTGCTCGATAATAATCGTGACAATTCGTTATTCTTTATAAGTATTGTTACAACAATATGTACCTAATCTATTAGAAACATGGAAGTATCTAGAACTCGGCCTTTTTATATAGGAAATTGTCAAACGTTATAAATAGATGCTGTATTTTTATTTCACATTTTACTCGGGAATATTTTTTTTTCTTTATTAAAGCGGATAAATTAAAATAATTTATTTCTCGCCGTACGGACCGCAACCCACAACCGTTCCAGCTAGAGGCTGCCAATTCTATCTACATAACTAAACTAACTAGATGCTGTAGGTGTAATAAAATTCTTTCTAACAAAAAAACAATAAAGGCGTAAATGTAAAACAATAGAGTAATAAAAAGGAAGACAACTTTATTTTACGGAAGTATTAGTACATATTTTTTGCGTGTGAAGTTTGTCTACGTGACCGGTGCCACGACTCCAGGAACGGACTGAGGTGAAGGCTAGAATGCTGCAATACTTGGATGAATTTCACCACTTAACAGGAACTCAATGGTGGCCTTTGGAGAATAAGTCAGGCGTTGAAAACGTCTGTAACAACTCGATTTTATTTTTATTTTTTTCGTATTTTAGTGTTATTTAGTATTAATTATTATAAGAGATGAACGTTTCGTATGTAATATTTAAATTGAAATTGATTTTTAAAATTTTTATTTTAAATTAATTCAATGTAAAGCGTTTCTTGGATAGAATTTGACGAAGGTTGTTTTTTATATGTGAATGGAATTTGAGCACTAACATACTCGTCACGCCACTTAAACTTATGTTGAAAATGTGAAAATATATATATTATTTATCCATTATTCAGTTTCACGCTGTATCTCGTACAAGGTTGGGCAGTCAGAGGGAACCTGGGAACCTAGTGTCAAAACGCTCTGTTCCATTCTCCACTACTACTACTACAATTACATTTTTTATTCATTCCGTCCTTAATTACTTTTATACATGCAAACATACGAGTTTTGCACTTATTACTTTTACGAATTTATTGCCTTATATAAATAAAACTTTTTTTTATTTTATTAACACTAACGTTGACCTTTCAACATAATAAAGTGAATTTAATAAAATACTTTAACAGTGTGTTGCTCCTTGGACATGTATACTTTAAAATCTTTTGTTTATTTAAAATTAGCTCTTATATGCAACTTCGCACGCGCTATCTTTTGGAAATACCTACAAAGAGTTACGTATACGTAACACTTTCCACACACTTTGTTAGTTCCGGAGGTAAATCTGAGTGCCGGTACAATGGGTTATATCAAAACGATTAACGTGACGTAATGCATATTTAACATAGGACGACCTCCAACCCGCTGATCTGACGACATCCGTAAGATCGCCGGTATACACTGGATGAGGAAGGCAGAGACTAAGGGAGGCCCATGTTCAGCAGTAGAGCAGTGGATAAGTCATAGGCTGATGATGATGATGAGGAATGCATAGATATTTGCCAAATGGAAAGCTATACAATCCTCGAAGAATGGACGATGAAGTACAAAAACCTTTTTAATTTACATCAGTAGTTTTTTTAGATTATTTTCAACTGTCACGCCAGCCACGATATCAACATCTACCTTAAGACACGGTAAGGACACTTGAATCTAGGTCAGTTTCTTTAGCTTCTTAATACAATGCAATCATCAACAATTAAATAACAAAAACAATGGCGAAAATCCTAACAAAATTTGAAATATGAAAGTTTTCGTGAGAAATGCCTGCCTGGTTGAATAATTCAAATGTAAAAATAATAATGAAACTGAATATATATAATAATTCGTGGCCAGCCCACTTGATAGAATGAATTAATTCCATTTCCCAGCTTTTCTAAGGGAAAGATTGGTTTTTGTTCCACAACTGAATGTCTCGAGTTCCACATTATGCTATATATAGGGTGAGCCGTGAAGCTGAGAGAAGTATGATAAAATAAAAATGGTTAACTTTGTATCATATAATCTATTTGAAGATCTTATAAAATGTAGATATAATTATGTCAAAGAAATAAATTTAGTTACAAGGTGGCATTGTTAATAATAATATTATGTATAGTTTTATACCTTTGTAGTCAAGGATGTTATGGTACACACTGTGTAGCACATTTAATTAAACATTTAGTGAATTATCTACACAATTTAATTCTTATAAAATAAATATTATAGAGAAATCTTACCAGTAATACTCTAAAACTATCATATCTGTAGTTAATACGCTAGAGACCACTAAAAGCATTTTTCGATATCCCAACACACATAAATCATCCACATTTCGCATTAAAGGGATTACTAGTTGATAATGTAACAAGTCTGTGACACTTTGACCTTTATTACTACAGTATTAGTAGTAGAAATATATATATATATATATATATATATATATATATATATATATATATATATATATATATATATATATATATATATATATATATATATATATATATATATATACATATATATATATATATATATATATATATATATATATATATATATACATATATATATATATATATATATATATATATATATATATATATATATATATATATATATATATATATATGTGTGTGTGTGGTGTGTGTGTGTCATAATATCATGCATATTTTAAAATTGACAATGTTCAATATTAAATCTATAATGTATTTCAGTACTTTATATTGCTATGAGGCCTGTCGTGGCGCAGCGACACAAGCTTGTCCCTGTAACCGACAGGTTCTGGGTTCGATCCCCAGTCGAGGAAAAGAAATATTTAATATTTTCAATTTAAATATTTAATGTTTTTTCTTCACTTTGGTAATGCGGCGTTGAGTTCTGCCACTCAACACACAATGCCTCAAACTCGGCAGAAAGTGGGGAATGGAAGTGGAACGGATTGTCTCAACACTAGGTTCCCGGGTTCCCTCTGCCTTCCCCGCCTCGTGCTGGATACAGCGTGAATCTGAAAAAAAAAATATTGCTATAAAAATAAATATGTACTATTCTAAAAGTAACAAACACGCCATCTATTGGCGAGTAGCGTAACGAAATGTTCTAGACCAGACTATTCTAGGTAAGGTTCAATTTCCTATTTTAAAACGGAAGTTCCTAGACAAAGATTTGAAAAAATGGAAACAAGTAAGGAAACATATTGAAAAATCATAATAAATATAATGTAATTTAATTTAAAAAATATAACGTTATTTTCTATATGAAATAACTAAAATAAATAAATTGTTTATAAAACATGCATTTAAGTTGGCCGTACATTGACTAGATGTCAAATGTTGGCAATGTTTTGATTCTGGATGCGTTGTATGAAAATAAACAGTGGGCTGAGAGGCGTCTTAACAAGCAGTTCTGTACGGGCCTCGGCCAGATCCGAAGAAAAGACATCTCCATGGATGGAAGAATCCGCGTAGTGTCATTCGCTCTCTCTCGTCTAATTCTATTTGCCTCCATTCAGAACTGGGTGCTGCTGGACGTTTTTGATTTTAAACAATTCGAACCATTTGTTTGGGGCTTTTCCTATTTTATGATATTTTTCTTAGCCCTTCTATTCTCCTGTTATCGTAATCATCGCTAATTCTAACAATTTCATTTTGTCACTTATTTTGCTAACCTTGTTTTTTTTTTTAGGTTTCAAACTTTTACAATTTAATTTACTTTGTTTCTGTTATTCTTTATCTAAAACGACCAGATCAATAAAAACTGCAGATTCCTTATTTTTGGCATCAATCGACCTTTAAGGTGAGTTACATATGTATATAGTTATATTTTATTATTGCGTAACAGGTCTACCCTCTGTATTGATTTTCATCTCGATTGCACATACATAACGCGCAGGATGCATCCGCCATCTCGTACATCACATTGATTAATTCGTCTCAAATATCGAAGGTCGAACTAACTGTTCTGTATTTATTTAATATATATTATTATATAGTGATTTAAAATAAAAATATAAGTGATATAATTAATAGTTTAATGGATATTGAGGATTTTTTCAATAGTATAATATTCATTGTGTAATAATACTTGTTATCTGGCATAGGGGTATGTAAGATCAATGAACTACCTATCTGACATAACACTTTTTCCTATTTAGCTCTACAAACACTTTTCAAGGGAAGACGGGGATTCTCTATCTCTGGTAAAAAAAAAACGGGGAAATTTAATCCAGCCGATGATGAAAACACCCACCAGACTGTTACCCACATACTTGGGAAAGAGTTTCTTATCTACTACAATATTAGATTTTTATATATTGTTATTGATTTAGGATATCAATTACAGCTAATAATTTAATTTTGCTTGCTACTGCTTGATCTATTGACATGCATTTAAATAATTTTAGCGGTTACACATTACATCGTCCACCAGTTACGAGCAATATTTTAACCGTTTTTACATTTTGTTTTTTGAACGGATCCCGAAAGGCGCTGGTTCAAATCTCGCTACGTTCAAAGTTTTATACGTTTTTTAAATAAGTAGTCACATATAATATAATAACAACAGCGTTTAAAAAATATTATCTATAAGGCCTTTATTAGCCGAAGAAAGCATGTATATAAAATACGATTATGTAGATATACTAGCCACCTAATATTACTTAGATATTCTTATAGTATTTAGAATTTAGCAATCACTGCCCGATGTTGCCTCGCAATCATATCAAGTAGAAAGTGATACATAATTTTTAGTATATCATTGGCAATATTAAAACATGATGATAGCATATTTTGTTCATTATTTACAGTTCATATAATTTGCTTCGGGCGCTTCTTTCGGTGCTGCGGCAGAAGATTGTTTTGCAAACACTAACGCTTATATTGCATTAAAGCCTCAAAATGAGTTCTAAAATGTCGGTGAGTATAAATGTTGGATGTAAATCTGGAAAATTTCAAGCATATGCACGGTACATGTGCGTGAAATTTCCCAATTTTCCAATAAATATTGGTTCAGAATTGGAAATTGCTCGTTCTTACGTTCTTACGTGTTCAAGCGTCATTGAGAACATTTTCATTACTGAAACCAATGTTCCTTCCCACAATAATTTCAGTACTTGCTTAATATGTCCAATTTTGTATTTTCTGCATTTCCTTTGGCATTTTAAAAGGTAATTGGTCTTTATAGGAGTTTTTGATATTCTTTTTTATATTCATGGATACTTAGAGAGCAAGCTTGTATAGGGCTTTACCACTTTAGCCACGATTATGATGTTTATGATGAACGGGGTGTAAGAGGCATTCAAGTTAACTAAGAATTTGTAATTGTCAAAACACAATCAGCGTTTAACAAACTAATTACTTATTATATTTCTATTAATACTTTTGCAGAAAATTATTAAAATACAGTTACGACGCTATCTCAATGTCTTGCACACCCCAGCCCTAGCGAAGCGAGCAGATTTCAACACCGCTTCTTAGCGCTGATCTGAATAAAGCTAGCATATATTAGGCATATTGCTTCACAGCTGTAAAATTGACTTGATTTTTAACACATAATCGCATTCTAGTCGCGAAAGCAGCTGCAAAGTAACTACAAGATTTCAAAGTTCAAATAACATTTTTTTATTAGTTTTTTTTTTATAAAATTATAGTAAGTGAGATTTAAGTAAGTAATCCATTATATATGTAGGTCTGACGGCTGTCGTGGCGCAGATCCCCACTCGAGGAAATGAAATATTTAATATTTTCAATTTTAAATTTTAAATATTTTCATTTCTTCGCTCTGGTACGAGGCAAAAGGCGGCGTTGAGTTCCGCCACTCAACACGCCATGCCTCAAATTCGGTGGGAAGTGGGGAACGGAAGTGGAACGGAGTGTCTTAACACTAGGTTCCCAACTTCCTTCTGCATACCCTGCCATATGCGCGATACAGCGTGAAGCTGAGAGTAGAGAATATTAAATATGTAACAATTTAACTTCAATTGATATTGATTATTCTTATTCATGTGTAATGGTAGGCCATGTCACCCTACATTTAGTAGAAGAATAACCTGGCCTTGGAAAGTATTGAACTTCCTTTTATTGTTCCTTTTATGGCTGTCACTTCAATTTAGTATATGACTAGAACATATCTTACATGGAAATATTTGAATCATTTTTTTTTAAATAAACTATAGTTTTTCAGTAGTATAATGTATAAAATATTTAATTAAACATTTAAATTGGTATCCAATTAATTCTCATATGGTAATTGTGTTCATTAATAGGCAAATATTTGCTTCTCAGGCAAGCTTCTATTAATTTAACAACTATGTTCATATTTAATACTTATTCTTATTTAAACCATTTTCTTTTTTATAATGTTATGAAACATTATCGTTGGCATCACAGTTCAAGTAATTAAATAGAGAAAATTTTGGACATTCGCAAGATTAGACCACTTTTGTTATAGGAGCGGTGGATTTGGTTGGAGCTAGGATTTTCTATAAGATGGGATCAGGTCTTAAAATCACCTAAAAAACGAACTCGGGAAGAGGCGGACGCTTCTACAAAAGTGAAAAAGGAGGGTCTAGAAGCATCTAGAAGTTGGAGTAATCCGGAGTTGAACGCCGCGGAACGCTCGAATCCCAAGTTGAAAGCATTGCAGCGGAAGCTGAGGGCCTTCTTTCGGTGGACACGGCAACATCTGAAAAGTTCAAAACCTAAGCCTAAAGACGGCCTAAATTAAACAATAGAAATAAGTCACAAAAAAAAGTATAAGAAAGTAGTATAGAAAAATAAAAAAAAAATACAATAAAGTAGTGAAAAAAAACCAAAAAAAAAACATGTAGTATAAAGTACTTATATATTTATATATGTATTTATTTATTTATATATGTATGTAGAATATAAATGAGTTGGTTATTAATTTTATTAAGATTATATATTTTCCATTTCCGAACATGTACTGCATATACACAAAATTTTACAAAGCCTATTGTGGTGCAGGTGCACAAGCAACTGTAAACGACAAGTTAAACTGAAACCCTACTCGAGAAATATCTTATATTTTAATTTCTTCGCTCTGTCAAGAAGGCAAAGTTTCGACATTCAAAATGCAATTTTGGCAAATTCAGCAATAAAGTAAAAAGGAACGTAGTGCCAAAACACTATGTGTCCAAGTTTCCTCTCAATTAATTTTGTTGTATAATTTTCGCCCTCTATTCAAAATTTATTATTATTGTTTTAAATATTTTGAATATAATACGTAGGATTAATTATAACAGATAAAAAATACAACGTAGTAACTCGTATATATATTCATAGACCGGACATCCAATACGCATATGATATTATGTAGAATACACATGTATATATTATTAATCAAGTTGTATTATTTACACCTTTTCTATCCCAAATATATATATATATATATATATATATATATATATATATATATATATATATATATATATATATATATATATATATATATATATATATATATATATATATATATATATATATATATATATATATATATATATATATATATATATATATATATATATATATATATATATATATATATATATATATATTATATCACAAAAATAAGAGAATTTCTCTTATTTATAAATTTTATAGAACAAAGTTCTTCATAATGTCTGTCTGTTCGTGATAAAAATACCACATGGATCAAGAAAGTTTTAGTATATAACTCATAATTTTTTATGGATTTCTCAATTTCTATAATTATCTATAGTTTATTTTTCAACGCAATGATTGACTTTTGAAAATTGATCATAGCTTTTAATAATAGTATAATAATAAAAGTAAATAAGTTTCATAAAATAGTACCAAACTTTTCTTAAATATTAAAAGTTATTAGTGTTTTCTTTGGAATAATCAATTACTGCCAGACGCTTAGCATTGTTTTACGCTGTCAGATACATCTATGTTATTAAACGTTTTATATGTAAAGAAAAGTGGTATTTTGCTCCTTTACCACAACAGGCCTCACGCTCAAAGTGTTAATTTACTTATATGTTTTTTTTGTAAAATAGTATCTATATCTCAATCCACACAAGCCCTTGTAAAATTAAAATGTACAACAAAGTTTTAATTGCGGCGTGACATACGATTCTATTAAGTATTACACAAAACTAAAAGGACATAGATTGGAGAAAGTTTTTAAGTGTAGTTTTAAAAAATGTGAATTACTTTCTTAAGAGAAAAACAGGAGGACGCCTTATCCAGCTTCCCAGCTTCGCGCTGTATCCCACAAATTGCAATGTGACTTTTTCAGACCAAGTGACCAAGTTGACCAAGACCAAGGGTAAACTTGGGAACCTAGTGTTAAGACACTCTGTTTCGTCCCCCAACAAACCGATCGGGACTTATTTTGTATTACTGTACAGTAAAATGAAAATGTGAAAATTAAAAAGCTTTGGGCAATATAAAATTGTACAGGTGAGCCTCAATTATCGTTATAAGATCGAGAGAAGTAAGAAGGGAATTAAAGGTTATAAGAATTTTATCTCAACACTAGCTGTTGATGTGTTGTGGCTTCTAAAAATTTCTGTTAACTATGATTCGGATTCAGCTGATAGCGCTAAAATGTAGTAGACACGAATGACTCGATTGCTTCTGTTCTTTATTTTATGGCTTTTCGGCGTTCCAGCAGTGATCAATTTACTTCGGCAATGTCACGTAGAATGAAGAATAAGATAAAAATAGATGCGATAAAACTTAAGAGGATATTTAAACGTTTTTAAAAAATTAAGGCCTGTAAACAAAAACATGATTTGATTGATCTGTTCGAGAGTTAATCTGTGATAAATAATATTAATAAGTTAAGTGACATTATTACTTCATTAATTTATCAGTCATATGTCTATATAACTCGTTGTTTTTTTTTTTTCGTGAATGTGCTGTGGACGACTGTTCCCCTTCTCACATAATTTTCACATGCCCCAAGTTAAACCCTTCGTCCTTTATAATATGCCCTTTCTCCATAAAGTAATCGGTGCCTTTAATTTTTAATTTTTAATATAAATATACTTATTAGATATAACAATATTATTTAAATTGTAGACACCTTTGTATTGCATATTCCTTATTACTAACCATTTTTGTTATGTATATAATGTATATATCGATTTTAATTTTCTTTGTTATAGGTGAAGGTAATTTTTAACTAGATCTTTGTTTAACATACGCGCAACCTCATCCCTGTTTTCTCCACACAACGTGACATTAGCGGAGTTGCGATAATCAAAGCACCCTTCCCAATATGTTTTTGTGAATACCATACTTGTATTAGCTTGGGAGGATGGCCGATGTTACGCGCCACCCCGTGAGCGGGTGGGGAGGGGCTTGGAGGAAATGAAATATCGCGCACGCACTTAAAAATTAAAATTTGGGCGGGAAATACGTTTTTATAATAGTGCTCAAGCGACCTGTAATTATTACGTGAATTATAGTGTTTGGAAGTGAATAAGTGTTTGAATACTGACTTTTTTCATTATGTACTACATTTTGGAAAAAAAAATGCCAATAACATCAAATTATTGTAAATACTGATAGCTATAGAACAGAACGCTTAGTTCAAAGTATATTAAAGTAAAAACTATTTTACTTAAATATATTTCATTTTTTAATACCTCTTTTATTTAGTCTGATTTTTTTTTAAATATTAATGTTGGTACTAGTGAGCAGTGAGCACCCTAAATGATTGCGCATATTTATTTAAACTCTATTTCAACTTAGAAAAGAATTATGAAAACTTTAAAAGAACGGATTGAATTTTTAGTTAAATATTACTTACATCATATTTATTTTTCATGTATTTACATGGAATACATAAATCTGCGCCACCATTTAGAGTGCTCACTAGTGCCAACACTAATATTTAACAAATTTATTTTCCATGTATTGTCCATTTAATTGACCATTCATTATTACAATTTATAAGATATGTGATTCGTGTGTTGCAATCAGTTAGGATGTTTAATGATAACATTTTAAAAATGTCTTTGCTAAGCTGATTACTTACCCGCTACTATCAGAGTGTAATGTAGATAACAATCACTTCACCAAACGTAGGCGTATTCGTTGAAAAAAGGGGCCTTTCGATCAATTTTGATAAAATTTGCTTCTAAATTGTGTTGATATAACCTATAAATTACATAAGATTTCAGATTCAAGTCGTAGTATTTGAAAAACAGTTTTCTACCGCGGTAGCGAAGAAGCTCCGAAAGCTTATTACATGAACTGTAGGAGAATGTGTTTTTGCATTTACAACTAAAAATTTCGTATTTTTTATAAATATTTATTATTTAATATTCTAGCAAAATAATAATAATTTTTCATGTTCAGTCATTGGGTTGATATAATTATGTCTTAAGTGGAAGAAAGGTGTGGGAGTTTATCACTCGGGATGCGTAAGATAATTCCTTGGAACACGAAATGTAACCTTGACAATTTTGTTAGTATCTGCCATTATATTTATTTGGATTCTGACTCGCAAACTGATTCTAATCTTCAGCAATATCACATGTCCACAGCCTACATCTCTTTTTTATCATTTCTCTTTTGTAATACGACTAAATACCCACGCAATTGTGCTGACATGTCGCCGTCTCCCCAATGAGACTAAGGCACCGTTATCTCTGTTCCAGGCAGAAATGCGCCTTTTACATCCATTTAATATATGCCGTGTCTACTAATGATACTTCCGAGATCCACTTCATACATTTGTTCTAATTTTTTTGATCTAATGTCTTATTTTTCAAGGACCAAAACCTTTATCTTACTTAATAAATTCAAAATTTTTATTTCGGAATTTTTGATTTTTTTCTCATCCATTTGTCTTTCATTTTCCTGTCTATTTTTTTTAATGAAAGTATAAATCTAAATAATATTTTTAGGAAATTTAATTTAATAATCTATTATAACAGATGAAATCAAAAAAAGATTAATAAAATAGTTAAAAAGAAAATATCTAAAATCAGTGATACATGTAATTATTATTTAAAGTTAATGATAGAAAATATATAAAATAATTTAAAACAACAATAATACATTGAATAAACAATAGCATTTAATATTTAACTCGATGACAGAACTGACCTTTAAACTATATTTCTCAGTAAAAAGTATAACTGACATTAGTCTATTCTATAGTCTATGGTTAAATGATATTTGATTGCGCGAATAAAAATTTCGCACCTTAATACTTTGTTAACCCAAAAATTATTTTAACTTAAATGTATGTTATTATAATAAAATACGAAATTAAAAAATAAATAAAAATATATAAATTATGTTGATATAACGTAAATAACGTTAAGAATTCATATCAGTAAGTGACGAATAACAAAATTGTTTAAGATGCACTTTTTCTATTGTAGACGTGGACAAGAATTTCGGCGTTTATATTAATTTTGAAAAGCCTACGACATAATATTCCTGGTTTTACAAAGCAGTAAGTATTTTTCATGTAAAGTGTAGTTTTTCTTATATTAATATAAACTTAGTATAACCTTTTTAATAAAACAGGTTATCGAATATTTTTCGGTTTTACCTAAATATTTTAAGTAAATCAAGTGTAAAGCGTTCTGTATAATATTTTTCTCACAATTTAACTGTATATATGACTAGGCTTAATATAAAATACCTACAGGCTCTTAAGAAAAGTGATCTTATGATAACATAAATAAACAGCCAGCCATACCATTTTTTTTACATTTATATATTTACATGCATAGTACCCAACCTTAATTCTATATAACTTTTGAACTTGAAATAATTTTTATTAACCCACTGGGTTATGTATATAATGGAAGTATTGTAAAAAGACAGTTTTCCATTTAAAAACTTTTTATTTTTAATATTT
Organism: Eueides isabella; assembly: GCA_019049475.1. NCBI lineage: Eukaryota > Metazoa > Arthropoda > Insecta > Lepidoptera > Nymphalidae > Eueides > Eueides isabella. The sequence goes on from CM032383.1 coordinate 14,578,028, forward strand.
GTTCTCTTATTGTGAAAATTGTCTATTTTATATTGCTACATTCAAACTTATTTTGAATCCTGTCCAAATAATCTAACATTGGTAAAGACTTTAGTTTTCAACCGGCAAATAATCGAAGCCATCATTAAATAAGAGAACAGAAGTGAAGTAAACTGTAGATATTATTAAAATATTGCTAAACATTATAGATTATATTATACTAACCAATGTTAATCAAAGGTTTTATTAATATAATCAGTTTGCTTAAAAATACTTTATAACTTGAATAAGTATGCCAATTAGTGTAGGTGAGCGGGTAGACCATGGTTGACATATCCCAGGATATGTCATACGTATGTGGGTTGGTCTGCCTTCCTTTTGTTACTTACAATGAAATAATTTTACTAATGCTTCTTTTGAATTGTTAGCCTAGAAATTAATTGATAAAATTATTATACTTATAATATGTTGACCGACAACGATTTAGAACGACAATTTAGGAAAGAAAAATATTTATTTAGAAAACATAAAAATGTATAAAAAAAATTATACGCAACATCCAAATTTTTGTAAGTATTGTGAGCAAATGTTATAATATTGGAGAAAGGTTAGCATGAGGACCTAATAGCGGGTGGGTTTATAAAATAGATATGCAGATTTTGTAGTGTTTGAAGAAATTGCTAGGTACACTAAGAATTAAATATATATATTATAAAGATAAAAAAAATATTAGGAAAAATTACATTATTCTCTGCAACTCTTTATTAAGAAAATTAAATATGTGTCATTTGGTTGAGCTACCAACTATGTAGCTATGTATTAAAATAAATATATTTTAAAATCATAAATTCAGTTAGTGTAAAATTTTATTTTAATTTACTGTGAATAAGTGAAAGCATGATTAATACACTGAAATAAGTAACTTGCAATTACAAATAAAAAGTTAAATTATATCATTTAACTTGCAATTTCATGAACAGATTGGGAATGGAGTGTCTTAATACTAACTTGATAGCGTGGCTTGAAGCTAAAAAATAAATAAGAACTCAATTTATTTTCAGTAATTATTATGGATATGTATGTCAATTGTATGGTTTGAACATGAATATGCATCATCCTAAGAAAGATGTCAGGATCGACCTTGGCACCCCCTTGCCAATGGTTTTGAAGTCAATAGACACATGGCAGAGCGCCGATAGGAATTTGGATCCATCATTGTCACACATAAAAATTATCAGAGTAAGTTTTAACCATTTCTTTTTATATATTATAAATTACACTACAAACACTTGGTTAGTATTTTTTTTATCTTATTATTATATCTAATTTATTTGATTACTTGTCGGTACTGTGCTCAGTACACTTTTACGCTACATGCTGCTTACTAGGGGAAAATTAAAATATTCATTTTCTTTAAGTTGTATCCAATCCTTAGCTTAATCATTGTCTTATTCAATAACATTAATTTGCTTACTTTACTATATGTATGACTATGTGTGGAACAAATATTAGTACTTACTTTCTTTCTTTCTTTCTTAGCTTCACGCTGTATCCCGCACCCCGAGGCAGGGTAGGTAGAGGGAACCCAGGAACCTAATGTTAAGACACTCCGTGTCCGTTCCCCACTTAGTAATTACTTGTTTTGGTGTAATATAAATCTGGTTTACTACAATATTATAATACAATACAAGTGTATGTTTTCAATTTAATTTTTATTTTCCTTGGGAATATGCGCACATGCTAAGTATTAACTCATCTAATATGGTTAACAAGGTAATCCTGCCCTTTGTTATAGGCTGATTAGAGTTTTAATATTATATGCTATTGCTAACGTTAGGTTATCAGTGGATATGACTTTAATTGAACTGTTTTAATAAAATGCAGCATTCTTCGAAAATATTGGGAAATCAGGAAAACTTGAGTGTCTTAACACTATATTCTACCTGCCCTGCTTTATGCAGGAAATTAATAAACATAATAAAATTAATATATATTGTTATCAAGTATATATGTATATATAAAGGCAACACAATTCTTTCAAAAACTAAAGAGGTCTAAATTTAAAAAATTGCAACTGATCACTGTCTGTACATGGAAGGTATATATAAAAAAATAAAATAAACGAATAGAGCTTAAAATAGTAATTTTTAAAAATGAAAAATGTTTGTCTGTTTATTATTGGTCGCTAGTCTCAGTAGCTTAGCGTAGTCATGGCTGGCCAGATGTAAAAGCAGTTTCACCAAATATTACATTTTGGCAACCTTCCTTCAATATTTAGTATTTGTTTATTTAAACCTGTCGTGGCGTAGCAGGACAAGCGTGTGACTGTAACCGACAGATTGTGGGTTCGATTCCCACTGGAGGTAATGAAATATTTTCAATGTAAGAGGGAATAAAATATTTCATGTTTTCATTTCGTTCTGGTGCAAGGCGCAAAAACGGTGTTAAGTTCCGCTACTCAACACGCAATGCCTCAAATTCGGCGGAAAGTGGGCAACGGAAGTGGAATGAACTGTCTTAACACTAGGTTACCAAGTTTCCTCTGCCTACCCTGCCATATGCGGGATACAGCGTGAGTTGAGTATAAAATATTTGCTAGACTAAGCTGCTTTATCGTTTTGCTTCACTTATTTGCAATTTTAGTTTTCCATCTAAAGATATTCTTATTTAAAGTGATAATTTCATAAGAAGAAGAATATAATCGGGATTAATAAATAAAATAGTGTAATTCAAGCGGGCGAAGCCGCGGGCTGGTCGTTTAGTAGTAAATATTTCTACAATGTAAATTTGAACTTACATTCTTACCATAGACGATTCACACATCATATTGACATAAATACGTTAATTTACGTAATCTGTATATAAGAATTCAACAAAAAAGAAACATTTTATTTTATCTATGTCTCAAATTCCTCTGAAACCCACACACTATGACTAAACTACGCGCATGAGGTTAATTTGTAATATACTTACAGCCACAATTGTAACAAGCAGCTTATTCCATTGTACAAGGCGTATTAAACAGGTTGAATCGCGTACATCGTCGTCGTTTTATACAATTCTATGAACATGGTATAGTTTTGTTTGTTTAATTTGTATATAAAATTAAAAGAAAAAAAAACATAAAATTTGTTAATAATTTTTTATGGTATTCGGTTTATAGTTTACTGTAAAATGGTCGTAAATGTTCGTTTAAAAATAAAGAATATTTGTTTTAAATGTAAAATTATTTAATTTTAAATTTAAATTTATTTCAAAACCAATTTTAATATTTAATTGTAATTTCAGAAATGGAATCAACTGTCGCGATTGCAAAGGTCTTTAGTGTATGCGTCGGTGATTGTAGTTGCTACTTTAATAATACTATTTTGCACTTCAAGGACGACAGACGAAAATGATATGAAAGATAATGTTGAACATGTGAGTAGATTTTTTTTTTACTTATTTTTCTTTTTTTTTTACTCAGCTTCACGCTGTATCTGGCACATGGCAGGAAACTTGGGAACCTATTGTTTCTATACTCCGTGCTACTTCCGTTTCCCACTTTTTTTTAAATTGTAAAGATATATGATTTTCAGTTAAGACACTTTAAAATGGAGGCATTTGGGCCATTGAATATTCAATATTTTTATTTCGTCGTGGCAACGAGGTAAAGTGTAAGTGTAGTGTACAGTAAGTGGGGAACGGAACGGAGTGTCTTAACACTTAGTTCCCAAGTTCCCTCTGCCTACCCTACCATTTGCGGGATACAGCGTGATGCTGAGTATTCTGATCTTGTGAATTAATTTAAATATTTTATTCCTTTTTTGTTTTAAGGTATTTTTATATTAGATTTCTGCTAAAAAAATATATAACTTATAAATACATTCACTTATTTAGCGTACATTTCGAATATGACCTTAAGACTAGAAATATGCCTTATGTTTCGTACTACTTTATATAACAAAAATTAAGTTAAGGTAAAAACCAGTTTAGATAACAATACTTTGTAAAATACAAAAAAAATGAACATAGCGTGATTTGAAGTCGCGCCTTTCGGAATCCGTCCAAATGCTCTTACCACTAAGCCATACCTAGTACCTATAGTTTATCCATCATCTGTCTTAGGCGAGTTTCAAGAGGCGCGGGTTCAAATCCCGGTAGGTTATTTTTTTTATGTAACTATAATATTTTTAATTTCTATGTGTAGAAAGAACACTTGAAAAATAGTAAAAAACGATACTAAGTTTTGGCAAATTCGATAGCTTGGTAACATTTGTTTATGCAATTTATTTAAAATTATAATTACGTAAAACCCAAAATATACTGAATTAATTTAAATTAAAGTTTTCAGTAACATTGCCAATGTATCAGCATAATGCGTACGCTACAATTTATATAATGAAAGGCAGGCGAAGCCGCGTGATTCTCGCTAGTAAAATTATAAACATTAATGTTTTGTAAGGATATATATAGATGACTATAGAATAACACAATTTATCTAAATATTTTATATAATTCAGCGGAAAGTGGGGAACGGAAGTGGAACGGAGTGTCTTAACACTAGGTTCCCGGGTTCCCTCTGCCTACCCTACCTAGTGCGGGATACAGCGTGAAGCCGAGTATTTTATATAATTTGACTATAATTTCAATATATCAAAGCGGGCGAAGCCGGGCGTTTAAGTCGCTATCAGTACGGCTATATAAATTTGATCGTGTAAAAAGCAAAATAAAATTACGCTTTTATTTGTTTTTCGCGTGACGAACACTTAGTGAGAAATATTTATGTAAAATGACTTTTTACATTTTAATCTATGATATATTATTCGAATACTGGCTTGGAGTCAAATTTTTATTTAGAATTAACAGACGTCCTGTTTATTTCTACGTTTATAAATAAAAGTTGTATCGCGCGTATAGCGAGGTGTGCTAAAGGAAGCTAGTTTTACTATTAAGTCACTCCGTGCCCTTTTTTCGTGATATGTTGAGTTTCATACATACATTGCATGTACGCGAAACTCAACGCCGCGCTTTGTCCTGTTACAGAACGAAGAAATGAAAATATTTAGTAATAATTCAAAAATGGTGTTTCGTTTTGTAAAGATTTATTTTATGATTTATTTTCTTTTAAAAACACTCGTTTGTGCTATATAATAGAGCAATTAAAAGACATTGAGTGACGCAGCGTTGAGTTCCGCCACTGAACACGCAATGCCTCAAATTCGGCGGAAAGTGGGGAACGGAAGTGGAACGGGGTGTCACTAGGTTCCCGGGTTCCCTCTGCCTACCCTGCCTCGTGCGAGATACAGGGTGAAGCTAAATAAAAAAAAAGATTAAAATATATTATATATTACAGAACATAGTAAGAAATTCATCTGTCGTCAGTGAACAAGTTGTGAATCCGATGCTGTCTAAGAACCAGGTGGAAGATGTAGAGATATTTGACAGACCGATATTTACTGGTAAGTTATTATTTAGACTTACGATTCAATATAAGAAGTAGAGCTACAGAAAAACGTTCAGTTTGTATTGAAAATTTAATTTAATCATTTAATTTAATTAATGTTTTCAGTTCTTCTCTCTGGTAACAAGGCAAAGCGCGGCGTTAAGTTCCGCCACTCAACACGCAATAGTTCAAATTCGGCGCAATGTGGGAAATTGGACTGAACGTCTTAACACTAGGTTCCTAAGTTACCCCTGCCCACTCTGTAGAGCAATAAAAAAATCATAAATTCCTTATAAAAAGAAAAAAAATATATAATTAAATATTTAAATACTTGAAATAATAAGTTTTTTACGATTAACGTGGCTTATCCACGTTATAATTCCAAAATATTTTTATCCAACCAAGCTGCAATTTTGGACTTAGCGATCCTAAAAGACCTATATTTATGCATAATAACAACCCCTTCGACTCTACATTCATAAAAGAGGGCTTAAACTGTCCCTTTTGTAAAGTTCAACCCTTCAATTTGAAACTTAATAATGTGTTTCTGGGAAAGATCCGATTTCTATACATTTAGTGCAGATGCCCCAGGTCATGCGTGTTGTTGTAATAGGATTACAGCAATGCTTGCTACTTTTATATGTACTTTTGTATTGCGAATTTGTTATTTAATTGTATGAACGTGTATGCAGTACGGTTGGCGAGTTGTGGATATCTTTGGAGTATTTTGTAGATGAATGATTAGTTTCTTTACTATTGAATAATATGTCAAATTTCAACGGCCATAACTCTTTAGATAGTGTGAATGTGTGACAAATATTATGATAAGTGATTTTGGTATCGTAGAATTAACTGATGATGATGATATAAAAAACACAAAATTTCATATTATTTCAAAGGATTTCACAATATTTTTGCTTTTTTATAAATGACTTTTCCATCCGTAGTGTGGAATAAGTACTAAAAATGTTTAAAATAAAGGTTCGATTGTAACACATTATACCTACATCTACAAAAATAATGAGAATATAATATATATTGTAGATGACATGTAACCAAAAACTTCAAAAATGGTACAAAAAAAAAAGTATGATTTTCTTAATTTTTTGTCAGTTCGTATGTACGTTTATGCAAGTTAATCTTGAAAACGAGTTAACTGATTTGACTGAATGCCGTTTTCACAATTACATTTTGGTAAACTTCATTTAAAATTAAGTGCTTGTAGATATAAATAATATATTGAGGCGTGTCGTGGCACAACCCACAACCGGTTGTGGGTTCGATCCCCACTCGAGGAAAAGAAATATTTAACATTTTCAAGGTTAGTCAATACGCAATGCCTCAAATTTCAGCGGATAATGGAGAACGGAGTGTCTTAACACTATGTCTACCCTGTCAACGTGTAATCTGGAGCAAAATTACTCTCCAACGTATACGAGTTTGCGGGTATTTTTTTTTTTATGGGAGAGACGGTAAACGGGCGTACGGGTCACCTGATGGTAAGTGATCACCGTCGCCCACGGCCCCGAGTAACTTCAGAGGAGCTATAGGAGCGTTGCCGTCTTTCAAGGTGGATGGGCACCGGAGCCCGGCATTACCTAATGCGAAACGCAGTGGCCAAAGCCACTACTTAACGCCGGTCTTAAATGCCGGGGGTGGTAACAATCCGGTCGAATCTGCCCATGCATGTTGCCATTGCTGGCAACGTGACTCTACCACACGCACGAAAATATAAATATATTTAATAAATATATTTAAATGATTTCCATTGTAACTACAGGTCCGGGCAATGCCAGGCAATTCGCAGTAGTGCAAGCGTTCAAACACGCGTGGAAGGGTTACAAGGAGCACGCCTGGGGACACGACAACTTGAAACCTGTTTCGGGAATGCCATACGATTGGTTCTCCTTGGGATTGACTATAGTTGATAGTTTGGACACAGCTTTCATTATGGGGTTGAGCGAGGGTTAGTTATGTATTTTGTATATAAAAGATAGTTTCTTTTTTAACTCCACGGAAATATAAACGGGCTGTTTTGTGGCATTGTAGATCACAAAATGATGAACTGATTTTGATTTACTTTTGTTTGTTTTAAAGATGGCTTAATGGAGATTGTTGCTAGTGTTACTTTAAGAATATGTAGTTACTTAAAGATTGTTCTCTTTTTTTACTTTTTAATTTTTAATTATCAATTATTTATGGGCGTGTTGGGCAAAACACGTCGGGACTCCTGTCATATATAAATAACTAAAATATATATATACATATATATATAAAAGATACTATACATATATACAGAGTATGAAGAAGGTAAAGAATGGATAAAGGAAGAACTGATATTCTCCAAAACCAAAGACGTCAACTTCTTTGAAGTGACAATAAGAGTGCTCGGTGCGTTGTTGACCAATTATCATTTTACACAGGACGAAATGTTCTTGGATAAAGCTGTAAGTAAATTATTATTAATTTTTATTAATTTAAAAGTTTCCATTTACATTTAGAAAAGAAAAGTATTTTTTAAGAAAATGTATAAAAAAAAATAAGGTTAAGGTAGCGTAGGATTTGAATCTGCGCCTCATGGGAACCGTCCAAGCGCTACGACTACTAAGCCATACGTTATGTTCTAAATAATTAATTTATGTTTTGTTTCATTTGTTTTTACGATTCTAATGAAGAATAAAAATAGCTGAACGCAATTTTAGGATAACTGGGTGGCCAGAGGGAACCCAGTATTAATATATTATTCCTGTCGTCCAGTTAACGAGACATTGTCTTCAGTATCGGATCTTAACGCTGCGTTTTATCTGGTTATTAAAGTAATAAAAGGATTTGTGGTCCTGAATGAAATTTTGCTAAATACTTGCTCCACGACAGCCTCATTAAACTTTTATACGTATTAGAAAAAAAAATTATGCAATGTTGGCTATTATATTGGATTTTTGTTGTATTTTTTTTAATCAAATTCTGTGACTGTTAACGGTAGGTTGTGGGTTCGATCCCCAGTTGAGGAAATGAAATATTATATTGTAACAGTTCATATCTTCTATACACAATAGTGGGAAGTAAGTGTTTCACTAATACAATCATAAATTTATTACTACTTCACGCTGTATCCCGCACATTGTATGGTAGGCAGAGGGAACTTGGGAACCTAACGTTGATACAGTCCGTTCCGTTACCCTTTTTTATGTTGAATTTGCATGTTGAGTGGCAGAACTTCAACATAAAAAAGGGTAACGGAACGGACTGTAACGGTTGAAATAATAATGACTGTATAAGAAATTATTACAGTCATTATTATTTTAATTAAATGTAGGTAATTAAATAGAAATTCTGTTATTGTAATCAATTGCCTGTCGTGGCGCAGCGGCGCAAGCGTGTGACTGTAAGCGACAGGTTGTCGGTTCGATCCCTGCTTGAGGAAATGAAATATTTAATATTTTTAATTTAAATATTTAATGTTTTCATTTCTTCGCTGAGATCGAGGCAAATCGCCGATTTTTTCCTTCTGCCACCCAATCTTCAATATATCGAATATCGAAAGGAAAATGAAGAATAGAGTGTCATTGCACTACGTTGGAGCTAAAAGAAATTCTATTCACCGACCGTTCCTTTTTGATTATCATATGTATATATCATGTATTGCTAAAACAATTCCAGAAAGATCTGGGCGATCGTCTAATGCCGGCGTTCTCCTCCCCCTCTGGTATACCCTACTCGGACGTGAACCTGGGTACCCGCACCGCGCACGCACCGGAATGGTCGCACTATAGCACCACGGCGGAAGTTACCACTGTACAATTGGAGTTTCGAGAACTTTCTAGGGCCAGCAGCAATCCTGTTTTTGAGGTTAGTTTTTTAGTTGCTTTTTTTAATAATTGTAATATTTTATTTCAGACTTTCGTGTCCATATATATTTTTGTACTGTTTATTTATTATTATTTTTTTAAATTTTATATGCGTATTATTCCAAGGACTCCAGAAATTTCCATTTAAAAAACAAAACAATTTATACAAGCGATTTCAATTTCTAAAATAATTATATCGTTTAGTTATTTGTTGTTATATTTGTATGTGAATAAGGTAGTTGTCTGTCGTGGCGCAGCGGCACATGCGTGCGACTGTAACCAACAGGTTGTGGGTTCGATTCCTCCTTGAGGAAATTAAATATTTAATATTTTCAATTTAAATATTTAATGTTTCATTTCTTCGCTCTGGTAATAAGGCAAAGCGCAGCGTTGAGTTCCGCCACTCAACACGCAATGCCTCTAATTCGGCGGAAAGTGGGGAACGGTAGTGGAACGGAGTGTCTTAACACTAGGTTCCCGGGTTCCCTCTGCCTACCCTGCTTCGTGCGGGACAGCGTGAAGCAAAAAAACATGGTAGTTCAGTGTGTTTGTGATTTTCTTTTTTTTATTTGTGGGCATGGTGGCGAAATGTTCATTTACCTGTACGTTACATGCATTGCGGGTTCAATTCTTATTCAGATTTCAAATTTATATTTCTGATTTTAATCAAAATCAGTATTAACAATATATCACCCAATGCCTGTAGTTCGGTGAAAAGTGGCGAACGGAACGGAGTGTCGTGACACTAGGTTCCCAAGTTCCCTCTGCACATAGTAGGGTCACCATGTTAGGGGTACAGCCGAATAATATGATAATTAATTATTTTATTAAGTGGCATAGCGATATATCGTACCTACTGTGAATATGGCGATTGTGGAGATGGTGATCAAATTTATTATTTCTAATATTAATTATTTCTAATATTATTTATTGATTATTAACAAGACAAGGTTCAAGATAAGTTCTCCCACTAAAAAGGTAGTGAATTAACACTAGTTTCTCTTCTTACCTTATGCATATGTAGTACAGAGTGTACTGCCAACGGACATGTTTCAATGGCAACGCAGTGAGGTCTGTCGTGGCGCAGCGGCACAAACATGTGACTGTAAACGATAGGTTGTGGGTTCGATGCCCGCTCGAGGAAATGAAATATTTCATATTTTCAAATTAAATATTAAATGTTTTCACGTCTTCGCTTTGCTAGCAGGGCGTAGAGTTGTGTTCCGCCACTCAACACGCGAAGCCTCAAATTCGGCGGAAAGTGGGGAATGGAAGTGGAACGGAGTGTCTTAACACTAGGTTCCCAAGTTCCCCCGGCCTACCCCGCCATGTGCGGGATGCAGCGTGAAGCTGAGTGAACGTAGTGACTTAATTAGGGATAGCTTAGCTTGTATAAAGAACGGAATTTTTAAATGCCCTTGCGAATATTTTCTAGTAAGTACTATTTATTATTGAAATATTGTCGTCAATTTCTAATATTAAGAGCTATATGCGTAAAGTGATTTATGAAAATATTTTTTATCTTACAAGTAAAATATAGTTGATAAGTTATTAAGTATTGGCGAGAGCTGGCGAAATAATTTCACCCTCTGATAACAAGGCAAAGCGCGGCGTTAAATTCCGCCACTTAACACGCAATACCTCAAATTCGGCGGAAAGTTGGGAATGGAAAGGAGTGTCTTAACACTAGGTTCCTCTGCCTACCCTGCCAAGTGCCAAGCCTGCGAGTTACACCGTGAAGCTGAAAATAAAATATTGGCGAGATGTGACATATATATGTAGTATTTAAAGCACCCGTGGCCTGGCCGCACAGCATATACATATCTGACTGACAATTTGACTGACTGACAATTTTTGTTTCTCCGCTTTAGTTACAATATTGGGCAGAGAGTGGAGAAGGCACTGTCTCATTATCAGCTTCTCACTCCCTACATAAATTTAGTTTAAGCTGCTCCTCTAATATCAATTTAACTATTTGTAAATTGTAATACTTAGAAAAGAAAATTATTCATTTTAAAGGCCTATAATGAAAAATAACACAAAATAATTGACAAACTAATAATGCGATGTGAATGTGCCAACATTTTAAAGTGAAAATTTCTGTGTAAAAGTTATTGTAACTATAAAATGAGTTCCAAAAGCGATTTAGCTATATTTATGCGTTTAACTACGCGTAATGTCTGTGGTTTCCAATGTTAATTTTAAATATACGTAATATATAGATTGAGGCCTGTCGTCGCGCAGCGGCACAAGAGTGTGACTGTAACCGACAGGTTCTGGGCTCGATTCCCAAATGATAAAATGAAATATTTATTATTTTCAATTTAAGTATTTAATGTTTCATTTCTTGGCTCTGATATTAAGACAAAGCGCGGCGTTGAGTTCCGCTTCTCAAGACGCAATGTCTCAAATTCGGCGGAAAGTGGAGAACGGAAGTGGAACGGAGTGTCTTTACACTAGCTTCACAAGTTCCCTCTGCCTACCCTGCCATGGGCGGGATAGAGCGTGAAGCTGAAGAAAAAACACATCGCTATTTCTTTAAAATTAACGAGAAGTGATGATAAGAATTTTGTTTCTAATTTTTTTTTGAGGTCTGCGGCTGCGCAGTGCACTTGCTTGCGACTGTAAGCGCGACGTATTGTGAGTACGATACTTACTCAAGGGAATGAACTATTTGACATTTTAATTTCTTCGCTCTGATAACAAGGTAAAGCGCAGCGGCGGCGTTGAGTTCCGCCGCTCAACAAACAATGCCTGCAATTCAGAGAAAAGTGGGAAAAGAAACGGAGTGTCTTAACACTAGGTTCCCAAGATCCCCTCTGTCCGTTCTGCCATGTGCGTGATACAGCGTGAATGTGTAATATTAGATATTAATATATTATAATGCAATTTATTTCGATTGTTGATTTTCTCGCTTACTTTTTAAAAAAAATATAAATATTTTGTATGAATGTTTGTATATAATATTATTTTCTACTTCAAGGCGATTTATGCGAATATAAGGAAAGTACCTTTAGTTAAATGCTGCTGCTTTTTATTATATCTTTATACATTTTTACATTTGAAATATAATTATGTATCATTATTCTTTAATATTGAGCCCTGTGGTGGCGCAGTCACAAGCGTTCATCAAAGTGGCAGGTTGTGGGTTCGAGCCCCACTCAAGGAAATGAAAACATTAAATATTATTTTCAAATTCAATATATAAAAGTTTTCATTTCTTCGCTCTGGTAACAAGGCAAAGTTCCACCGTTCAACAAATGCATCTCAAGGCATGTTTTAAACGTATCGTATACTAATAAATTATTCATTTCAAGTTACTATAACAAAATAACCAACTGGATTCCAGGACGCAGCGGCGGCTGTGTCAGAGAAAATCCACCAATTGCCAAAGAAACGCGGCTTAGTTCCGATATTCATTAACCCGAATACGGGGCATTTTCTGCCGCACGCCACCATAACGCTCGGCGCGAGAGGCGACAGCTACTACGAATATCTACTGAAGCAATGGCTGCAGACTGGCAAGACTGTTAATTTGTAAGTGAATTATATTATTTTTTTAAAATATTATTCCACACTTAGGACAGAAAATACTAAATTTAAATTTAAATAGCGTATAAAAATTTTGAACGTAGCAGGATTTGAACTCGCGCGTCTTGGAAGCGGTCCAAGCGACTAAGGCGTACGTTCATATCATGCTACGTCGAAATTCTTATACGCTTATTACAACTTATGTTGTTAGCATCTCTGTAGGAAGATTATTACAAATTTCCGCTACCCAAAGACAACCCATAAGAATTATCGTTTGGCCAGAGAGAATACTATTTATATAATATTTTTATTATTTTTTAAAGTGTTATTCCACAATTAGGACAGAAAATATGAAATTTTAATTTAAAAAGCGTATAAAAAGCGTTTTTTATTGTTGTTTTTTATGGTAGTTTTGTTTGCTACCGTTGTGGCTTAGTGGTGTGATTTAGTGTGATGGTTGTGCGTTTGATACGCTTATAGGGGGGGTTGGTGCATTTGTTTATTCCAAGTAAGAGAAATTGAATAATAAATAATGTAATGATTTTTTCTGTGAATTGGCTTGCTAATAAGACTGTGGGGCGTTGAGTTACGTTAATTTTGATTTTTTTAAATAGGTATATATATATATACACATAGTATATTTGGTGATAGATCTTGATATATAAAACACAATCTAACAGCCCTTTCTCCACTTGATATAAAAGGAGTAGGTATGACATCACAAAAAAATACCAATTTGAAATCAAATAACAAATGAAACCACTTTTGGTGGGATTGTTTTTGCTTGATTCACGGTCTATTGCTTCAAATTGATGGAGAAGGCTCACGAACTAACAAAATGTTGACGTATGCTCGAGCTTGTTGCCTCTGTCTAGGGTAGTCCAAGTACAATGTATCTTAGGACTTTTTTAGGTTCTGTGTTCGATCCCCACTTGAAATGTGTATATATATATATATATATATATATATATATATATATATATATATATATATATATATATATATATATATATATATATATATATATATTTATATATATGTATATGTATATATATATATATATATATATATATATATATATATATATATATATATATATATATATATATATATATATATATATATATATATATATATATATATATATATATATATATATATATATATATGTATATATATTCTACGAACCTTAAGTAATAATAAACCTATAACCAATTTAGGAAGCCTAAAGATATAAGGTAAACAAACAAGACCAAAGTTACTTACTTTTAGCAGGTTATGTTTGATGGTGTTAATATATTTTATAAAGTTACTCTGGAAGTAATACGCTGATAGCACTATAAATATTATTATCAATATGAATCACACTCTTAAAAGAGTTATCTTTGATTAAGAAAAATAAAAGCTAAATTTAGCCAAATCTATGGGCGTACACGCGTTGTCTCAGCGATGTTGACAAATAGTAGAGGTACCAGTATTGTACGCGGATAGAAAGGTGAGGCAGCTTACGGACGTTTATACTGCATGGCTAGTCTACTTTAGCTGCATAGCATATTGATCTACGGAATATCACTTTGGGGCAATGCAAAGTTCCTGGGAATGAAAGTGTTGTAAATTAAATGAAACAAATCTATTTTACCTTTTCAATATAATCCCTTAAGCTGAATACATTTATTGGATCTATGAATATTTTTTTCTTTCACCTTAAATGATCCAAAATTGTTTCCATCACCTCATTGTCGTTGGAAAATTTCCTTCTCCTTAAATCTTTTTTAACCTGAGAAACAAATGAAAATCACTAGGGGCCAGGTCTGCACTGTAAGGTGGGTAGACTAGTAATTCGAAACCGTGCGTGTGCAGAGCAGCCATTACAACTCTTCTCTTGTAAACTGGTGCGTTGTCTTGCGAGAGCAACATATTTCTTTGATGGCCTCCTTTAATTTTGAATTTGAATTTGAATTCCCTCACAATCCCAAAAAACAGTAGCTCTTTATCAACTTTTCAGCCTATCCACTTTTCTTCATCAACTGTTCAGCCTAGTGTGACACCTTGTCGATTGTGATACTCTGTCGTGGCGCAGCGGTACAAACGTGTAACCGATAAGTTGTGGGTTGGATCGAGGAAATGAAATATTTAATATTTTCAATTTAAATATTTAATGAGTGTCTTAACATTAGGTTCCCAAGTTCCCTGTGCCTTCCCTGCCACGTGCGGGATACAGCATGAAGCTGAGTAATGTAGAGAGTGAATACACACACCTTGAATTTCTTTGGGGATGGCGTGCCCTTTTTATGCTATTGCATAGCTCCTATTTTGACTCGGGCTCAAAGCGATGGATATGTTTCATCTCCAGTAACAATCCGTTCCAAAATCTGTGCAGATTTAAATCCACACAACTCCAAAAATTGTTTTGAAGCATTCTTGGTACCCATCCATTGCACTGACTTTTGTCATATTCAGATGATCATGTAGGATTATCAGAATGGTGGTATCTGATATTCCAACTAATGCAGATAACTGATTTTTCTTCAAACGGGCGTCCTCCAGAACGTTGTCTTTTTCCACTTTTTCAATGATGTCTGATGTGATAGCCTCAACTGGCCTTCCAGAGCGGCGGTCGTCTTCAATCGACTCTCGATCATGTTTAAAAGACCATGCTACTTATAAATCACGGATTTACCAGGAATATCCTCCCCATAAACGACTGGCATTTGATTAAAATTTTGGCCATTCTTTCCTTGCTTGGTAAGGAATTTTATCCATAACGGTGTTCAGTTTTCATCCGGATTAACTTGTTTAGCAGGCGAATGTTCGTAAATGAATGAAAAGGGCTGAAACTCTATTGATATACTAATGATGAGTTCTCAAGTAGTATGACATTAAGTGAGCGTCCTTATCCCCACTCCATGTCTATTCCACGAACTTTTGACCTCCCTTCGTATATTTGTTATTCAAAAAAGAGCAGTTTGGGCCATGTAAAGCACTTTTGCACCATGTTGCACCATGGAACATACATGATAATATAATACGTATTCGGAAAAATATCCATATTTACTTAAAGAACCGTGATAGACATGATATTATGGCAGCGGTACAAAGCTTTCCTAATTTTAGTATCTATAATATGCAGAACAAATATCCAGAAAAATACATCTGATATTCACCTTTTGCATAAGTTTTGCGATTTTCTGAGGTAAGAAAAGGCACAATTGGTAACCTTAGTAGGTTACCAATTCATTTAAGGAAATGTTACACAAGACATCACTAAGCGAGGAGCGAACTATTTTAATAGATTTCCAAAGTATTATTGACTGTGTGAGAGTAATGACAATTGACAAAAATGTTTATTATTTTTTTTTCAAGTTTTTCAAGTTTTTCGGAATAGGGAAAAGTTACTGGGGGCTAAATCTGGCGAATCCGGTGCGTGGTCGACCAATTCGAACTTTAATTCGTCAATTTTAGCCATTGATTTTGAACAGGTGTAAACACGAGCATTGCCTTGATGAAAGAGGATTTTTTTTAATTTAAATTTAAGGTCTTTTTTCTTGAATTTTGATGCGTAATACTCCCCTATTATATTTTAGCCCCTTTCCAAATAGTCAATGAAAATAATTCCACATGCAACCCAAAAAACAATAGCCATAACTTTTCCAGCTGATTTGACTGTTTTCGACTTTTTAGGACATGCACTTTTTAATTGTACTTTTGTCTCGGGAGTGTAGTGGTGGATCCATGTTTCATCTATAGTAACAAATAGACGAAAAAACTTTTCTTTTAATTTTTTTTTATGGAAAAGACAAGGCAAACGAGTGTACGGGTCACCTCATGGTGAGTGATCACCATCGCCCACGGCCCCCTGTAACACCAGGGAGCTACAGGTGCATTGCCGGCCTTTGTGGTGTAGGTAGATTATCCGGATTACGTTGCATAAGCGACAACAGAGCTGTGGAGGCAAACACCCTATTGCGTTTATTGTCAACTGTGAGCAAACGTGGCACCAATCTTGCCTAAATCTTTTTCATGTCCAATTTGACGTGTAAAATAGAAATGACACTACCTTTTGAGATCCCTGCAGCCTTAATTATCTCACTCAATTTCAATCGTCGGTCACTTAACACCAATAGTCACCTCTAC
This sequence comes from Eueides isabella, assembly GCA_019049475.1. Lineage (NCBI taxonomy): Eukaryota > Metazoa > Arthropoda > Insecta > Lepidoptera > Nymphalidae > Eueides > Eueides isabella. The sequence goes on from CM032383.1 coordinate 14,594,945, forward strand.
AGGGCATCCTGAGCGTGCTTCGCCTTTGTTGACGTTTAAATTATAAATAGTTGCAAGTGAAGGAGCAGATGTTCCGTGAACTAAATCCAACTCACTTTTTATTTCTTTTGCCGTTTAAGCCTTTTATATGAAAATGTTTAATAACAGCTCTAAACTTCTCCGTTTCCTCAAATAAACAAAAATTTTTTTTTCGACTTACTGCAATAACAAAGCAATTGAACCAATCTGGCTGAAACTTCACAGCATACCTAGTCGATAGTGCCACTGCATGCAATTGTTGGATTTTCTAAGGACTTATTAACCCATACGTCTCTTGGCTGTGAACGGTAAATATTTTTGGTTTGTCCAACCCTGTAGCAGTTATTGCACTGAAATGTTGGTAAATTATATAATTCTAAGGTCAATATGCTATAAAACATATATATATCTTATTCGGTAACACTTGTCCTCTAAAAGTCAGGACGGCCGTTGGGATAGGAGTCCAACTTTTAGAACCATCCATAATTTGTTTACGTTTGAGTCTTCTTGCTTTAAAAACAGGGCCGTGTCTTGAAGGGAGTTTCAAGCTTTCTGTAAAAGCCTGCATAGACTACTCAATTGGTACCTCCCTCACTAGACCCATACGTGTGACTAGAAGTTGGGATGGAACGCCTTGTATTTAAGTGTACTTAAAATGGGAATAATCATGAAATTATCCTCGCCGCCCGCCGTGATTTTATTGCTGAAGCTTATTACCCCACTTTTCTTATCTTTTTTTAAAAAGAATTTGCCAAATTTCAATGCCGTAAAAGATAGAAAAAACGTGGACGATATGTATGAAACAGTTTCACAACAGAATCGGTTTCACAATAGAAGTTAAGCAGATCGTCTAAAGAAAAGTGAAATGTAAACAATTGGAATTGAAGGATTCGCTGAAGATGTATCAAGCTTGATGAAAACGTATGGCTTAGATGGTCAGCGACGATTTCCAAGAGGCGCGGCCACAATCGGTTCAATCCAGATACGTTTCAATTTTTATACGTTTTTAAAATTAGTTTTTTTTTTCCTAAATGTGTTGAATTACACCTTAATAACAGTAAAAATGTGTTTGACTAATTTAAACGCGATCTTACAGTCAACCTATAAATACTTTAAATAGTTTTCTTTATTTTTAATAATTTGTTGTTTAAAACTTTACATGTAAAATCAAGAAAAAGTCACTTTGTTGTTCAACCTTAAACTAATTTTAAACTAATAAATTGCAGACAGCTCATATTAAACTAATAAATTGCAGAGCACAGATGATGCGAACGTTTTACATTGAAAGGTGACGTTTTGTCATCGATCAAGTTATATCCGCCATTTTTATAATAAAAATGCTTTTTGATAGGAGAGAACAGTAACTAGATATTATTGTTTAATTCTTATTATTATTTCGTATTTCGCAGTTTTGTTGATTTTTTTAAAGTTTCTTGCTTAAAGCTTGAAGTTCTGTAGGTTGTTTTGTTTTTGTTATATTGACGTTTTCAAGGTTAAACCATGAGTGAACCATAACGGAATATAGACTGTTTTTGTTTCCTTGTAAAGGTTATAATTTTGTCAATAACGTGTTTCAAGTGAAATTTATTACCGGCTATGGTCGTTAAGCTCTACGTTGCGTATTGCGCCGTGAAAAACATTATACCTATTCTTCAAGTAAACAGTTAAACGGATTACGATGGGATGACGTTCATGTGAATAATATGGAAAACTTTCCTTCAGTCTAATTGATCTTCCTGTTTTTATAAGTGAAAAAAACCTTACGTCTTCTCCGAAATTTACTTATTTTTATATTTTTTTGTATAAAAATATAATGCTAAAAAAAGTCCTCAATGTAGCTAGTGTGACACAAAAATAAGCTTCAATTTTAACTGAAATTATATAATACGCTTTCCTAGAGCATTTCGTTTTCGCTCCAAATCTATAGTTTACATTTCCATTCCATACATCTATCTGCAATAAATTAGAAAATTTTTAAGCGCTTGGATCCCCTACTTGATGAATTCGCATGTTAACAGTTAGTGATAATTTTTAATATCATCCCTGTGATATGGTCGTTTAAAAGACGCATTCACTTCATGAGCTATTGTAGCTCTAGTAACTACCGGTAAATATGATGAAAATCACTTGAAAATAAAAAAAATATGCCTCTTATTCTTCTAGTGTTCTGTCGACAGCTCCTATTACTATCTAGTTGGCCATTGTGCAATCATCACTGTCACATATATTTTATCATTATTTCTTGGGATATTATACACTAGTGTTTCATATCTGTCGATATTTATAGGTATTTTAAACATGAAATTGGCCGTTTTAACACCAGGTAGATCGGTTGCTGAGATACCTGAATATGTTACTGCAATTGCAATTCTACCACGTCCTCTAACTTCTTTTTTTTCTGCATTAATTTGATACATTTTTTATAACACCTGGGGGTAACCTTATTAAACCTTATCAAAATAAACAATTAACATTATTTTCAACAACAATTTCTAATTTACGCAGAAACTTATTATGTTTAACAGGACATAAGCCTTTGGTGAAAGTGTCAGCGGTCATTTCATCAGTACTTAGATATAAAATGTTTACATATTTAAACTTAACAACATCTATTATTCTTATATAATGAAATTTCACACCAATATGCTTTGATCTATTGTGACTTTGATTGCTTGCTGACAATTTAAATGCACTTTGATTGTCAAAATAGACTTCAATCACGTAAAAACTACCTTTAATTGAATTTTTTAAAATTTTTGAATAAGGTTTCTAAGATACACTGCTTCCCGGGCAGCCTCAGACAGAGCAGTATGTTCTGCTTCTGTACTAGAAAGCGATACTGTCTTTCGTTTCCTGCTTTGTCATGGAATCGAGGTTCTTCCAGACATCATGAAGCAAAAGCCTATATATTACTTCCTGTCTAGGGCGTCACTAGCCCAGTCACTATCTACAAAACCCCGTAACTTGCTATCATTATTACAAAATCTTAAACAATAAGTTTTTGTACTTAACAAATATTTTAAAATGCGTTTAGCATAATGCCAATGTGTATGACTGTAACAACTATTAAATTGGTTCAGATAATTCACGGCATAGGAAATGTCTGGCCTGGTTAGAACTGCTAAATACATCAATGATCCAATTAACTTTTGATACGGAAGATCAGATACACATTAATCATGTGATTGTCTTACGACCGGAGAGAAAGTGTCTGTATAGTTAATGCCAGGTTTCTACAAAAATCCTTTAGCCATTAGTCTAGCCCGGAACCGCACATTGTCCACATCAAACATCTTATTGAGCACCCACCTACACTTCACGATTGTCACATCACGGTTGTCAACAAGCTTCTAAGCATTATTGTCTTCAAACGACTGTATTTTATCAGTCATAGCACGCTTCCACTCTCAGGCCGTGCGGGAGCCTCTGAAAACACAATCTCTTTGGATTCTGGAAGAAAATTGGAAAGACATATATACACATACCGTTCAGGTTATTTAATAGGACGCTTGCTAGCCAATGCTTGCTCCTGCTCTGATGGCTGATGTCATTTGGGCTTCTCATACACAGAGGAATCTTAGTAGCGGTCTTCGGAGTCTGAAACATACTACGATGCTTCCCCCACTGAATCTGCTTTCACGTCCTCCTGTATGCTAGCGACAGTCTCTTCATTAAGAATTCAAATAGCTACTTTATCCACAGTACCTAATTCTTCTTCCATAAAGATAACACCTTTGCTGGTATCGAGGGTCTTCTTGATGGATTGTATACCCTGTACACTTAACGTCTTCACCATAGACAAGTAATATGTGCTACGCGGACTAGTTATCCCACTTCAAACGACGTGTCTTGGGGACATGTACCATGGCTTTACATCTAAACAAACGTATGTGGCTGAGGTCTTGTTTTCTCTCATACCACAATTCATATGAAGTTTTCTGAAGTCCCGATACAATGGATCTATTTTTCAAATATACAGCGATGTTTGCTGCTTTCGCCCAAAATCTTTTCTTTTATAAATCTTTGCATCATACGGTAGACATCTAGTCTTCTCAACCACAGTACGATTGGCTCGCTCACATAGATCATTCTGTTCAGGTGTATAATTGTTTGATCTCTGATGAATTATACCATATTGCTTCAAATAACTTTCAAATTCTTTGTTGGTGTACTCTAGTCCATTGTCCGACCTTACTATTATATATATATATATATATATATATATATATATATATATATATATATATATATATATATATATATATATATATATATATATATATATATATATATATATGTATATATATATATATATATATATATATATATATATATATATATATATATATATATATATATATATGTCGGAGATTACTTATCGTAAACGACTTTTATGTGACCTGTGGGCTCCATTGTGCGTTAATGCAAGCAGGAATAACGTATCAGATTCGTGACTAGTCCTTTTCATGCGACCAACAACCGAAGAATGGCCCGATTCAATGATCGTCAACTTCCTCCTCCTTTTAACTTTTAAAATAGAACAGCCTCATGTGTCACGACTCTACTCAAGGCACGAGCCTCCACGTTATTGGTTAAATGATTTCACTGGTCAAATAACAGTCAAAACAATATCTCTTTAAATTAGATCAACCAATCGTAATTCTACTATAATCAAAAAGTAGTTTTTTTTCATTGCTTCAAGCTCAGGGCTGTAACCGCACACTATTGGTGCATACATCTAATTGGTTATACAAAACTCAATACATTGTCTCTTTAAATCATCATAGCCAAACACGTCAATAGTTACTACAAACAGTAATTATAACTAATCAATTATATATATATATATATATATATATATATATATATATATATATATATATATATATATATATATATATATATATATATATATATATATATATATATATATATATATATATATATATATATATATATATATATATATATATATATATATATATATATATATATATGTATATACTTGCTTGCATTTATAGCATGTATATGTTTTCGTAGATGAATTTGTCATTGCTGTTACAGTTTTATTGTTTGACGTTGACGGAACGCCATATTTAATTGGCTTAGTTAGTTGTTGCCGGACCAAAATTTACTTCGCGCGGCAAATGCAGCTCCGGTTCCCGCGCTTTACTTAAAAATCTGACGTCGGTTTGATGTATTTGTTCAATCCTTCAAGCACCAACAAATTTTCAGCTGCGGAGCTCCACTCGTCATAGTTCTCTCTTTCCTTTAGTTAAGGAACACTGGCAATATAATTCTTTGTCTTGTTTCCTCGAAACAACTTTCAGTAATTATCTATTTTTAACAAAATTACTGATAATTTCGTGAGAGGCCCTTAACCTATAATGAAACAAGTGAATGTCTCAAACCGACTGTTTTTATTTAAAAAAAAAGTGTATACATACACTGAACGTTCAAGAGATAGTGTTACTAGTATCATAGTACAAGAATACTTTTATTATTTTGATACTTTATTTTTAACAACATGAACTATCGATAAAATAGGCTTTTTAATAGTTTTATCCTAGTGGGAGTCATCTTCAATAAGATGCCAAGAGAGAGAATAAGATGATAAGAGAGAGTTTTGCAAACTGCTTAATGTAATTGATATATCTCACCATTAACTGTTCTTAAATATTTGAAAGATATTGGGCCTGTGACAGTGTAAAGTAATAGACGTAAAAATTTTCATTCTGTTTTACCAGGATAAATTGTATATACTCTTCCAATAACGTGGTGTTTAAAAATACTAGGATAATCTTGAACAGGATTTCCTCTTTTACGCCTCTTCAATACTTTAGATTTTTTGTCGTAAGATATTTAGGTATATGCAGGTACTTCGTCATATAAAAATGTCGTTGCGAAATTTTCTTTCGACATAATTGAAAATAGGCCAATAATGTTGTGTTTTTAGGGTTAGTAATTTGATCAATAAAATTTTCTGTATTGAAATATATTCGATGTCTATTTTCTAAATGAACATCCAAGTGAACCACGGGAAGAAATCTCTTATGTATGTGGAAAGATAGCTTACGCCACGTTGCTTCTGAGGGTCTAATATATCTTCCAGATTTAGGTTACGTTAGGTATTCTATTATCTCATCATTTTCAATTTTTACTCCAAACGTTGTTTGATCACTTCCTTTATTGGCATTTTTACAAATGTATTTTATAGACTGTGCACTGCTGCAATACTCGACATTTAAATGTGTTTCAAAAGTTCGGAATAATACTTGTGATTATGGGACGATCCAACGATTATCTACTTTCTACTACTATATTATTTCCATATAAATCCCCCTGCTGCCAATTATCTACGCCAATAAGATGGATAACCATCCTCTCCAGTCATCATTTCATTTACAAATACTTTCGGAAATCGCTTACTACAACGATTGTCTTTCATACACAGAGATTTTGAATTATTTAGTCCCCATAGTCCATGAATCAGGTTTTTAATAATATTATATAAATCTAAATCCTCTTGAGCTTCAATGCTTTTATGATATTATCTATTCTATTAGATTTTATTTAATCTTCAAGCCATAAGAGAATAAGTGCATGAGCAAGACCTAATTTTTGCCACTCTACAGAATACATATAATGTTTAACGGATCCAAAAATATATTTTTTAACCAATAAATCAATAAATTTTTTCAACTTCATATGAAAATCTCTAGATACAATATCATGCTTATCAGATGCAAATTGCCCTACGTACAGCTCTCTTGTTATTTCTATCTAATTGAGATCAGTGGTCATAGTTATAGACATATTTTTTCCCTCCGCATGATTATGGTTATCAAAAAGTTTTCTGTGCTTTTGTGGACTTGGAAAAGGCGTTTGACAGAGTTGTAAGAAAGAGATTATGAGAGATACTGCCCCGGTACAATGTGAGCGGACCCTTGCTGCAGGATGTAAAATCACTTTACAGATATCACTCAGCCTGCGTGCAAGTAGGAGCTGGCATGTCGCCTTGGTTTGACATCCAATCGGGTGATAAACAAGGTTGCGCCATGTCAGCTTGGTTGTTCAATTTGTATTTGGACAGCTGTCTTCATGGAGTGAGACAAAGTGACATGGGAGTGAAAGTAGGTACCTTGAATATAAATTGCCTGCTGTACGCAGATGATGCAGTGCTTATTGCATCATCAGAAAACGAGTTGCAGACATTGGTTACCACTCTGAATAAGACGAAGGTTCTGGTATTTGAAAGAAATGAAGAAAGAACAGTTTGCAAGATCAGTGTAAGTGATAAGATATTGGAACAAGTAAATGAGGTAGTGCATTTGGGAAGTATGTTTAGTAGAGACGGAAGATACGAAATGGACGTGGAAAGGCGTATTGCTGCCGGTAACAGAGTTAACGGTGCCTTAGCTGCATTGTTGAGACGGCGAAACGTCAGTGTAGCTGCGCGTTTGGCCGTAAACAATGCAGTGTTGGTATCGACACTGTTATACGGCAGCGAAACGTGGGTATTAAAGAAGAAGAATGTAAGAAAGATGATTACTGTAGAGATGCGATCTCTTCGTCGGATATGCGGAGTCAGTTTATCTGATCGTATATCTAATGAAGAAATACACAGAATGGCAGGTACTAGCGTGGATGTCACAGTGACAATGAAGAAGAACGTGCTCAGGTGGTTTGGGCACGTCGAGCGAATGAGTGAAGAAAGAATGGTAAAAAAGATTTATGAAGGAAAAGTGAGTGGTAAGAGAGGGAGGGGGAGACTTCGGTTGACCTTCGAAAACACAGTATCGACGATACTGGAGGAAGGTCACGTAAAAAGCATGAGGACCCCCCGGAGGGCATGTATGAAGAGGTTGATGACAGTGGACGAGGCGAAAGAAGTATGCCGAGACCGTATCGTTTGGCGCTCCTTTCTCTCCCGTCTTCCGTCATAGTTACAAAAGATCGCGACGACCATACTTTTTTATATAACTAAATACATACAATAACAATATAGATTTACCAATCAAAGTCAGATTAGGTAGTCTTATTTTGAATAAAATGTAACACACAATTCTATTGATAGAATTAAATTGGAAATTGACATAGCACTGTAAGTATAACAGGGTGGTATTTATATCGTTTAACAATGCATATTTTCTTTCTATCACTTATCATTTTTTTTTCTAATTATACTTAAAATTTAAATAATTCAACTTTTGTAATATAAGTAAAACCGTTTTTAATTGCACGAAAGATTTTTATTCTTGGTTCAGTTCACGCAGTGGCACAGGACACACTAGACGGAAGTAATTAAACAGTGTGACCAACATTAAAAAAATAGAAAAGCACGCCTATTACATTGCTACCAATATAAACATAATTTAAAGAAATTATAAAAAAATATTAACCAGTCTTTTCCATTATTCGAGTTTATTTTATACAAAAAAAAAATTACGAAGTTTAAACAGAATCGTCGTCGTCGTCGTCGTTTGTGTTTTGAAAGATTTCGTTTTACACGCCAACAGTAATCGTCTAGCAAAGTTGTGTCCCAACGGCCTTGAAAGCTTTCTTCAAGATTCTTTAAATCTTGGCGGAACCTCTCACCATGCTCATCACTTTCAGCACCAAGATAAGGAGGAAAGAAAGAAAAGTGAAGAAAGTAATTTTTTGGTTATTCCACAACCCAAGTATTATATGCTTTTAAGAAGTAGTTAATTAGCTGTTCCGCATTTTCGGCTCTATTGTTTCCTAAAAACTCTTTTACAAATGGTTTCAGTGAAAACCAGGCATAGAATTTCTTGTCAATAAGTTTATTGTCGAAATTCCAGGCTCATAATGTGCGTATTTGTGGTTCTACTTATACGATCGTTCTTTTTCGTTTCGTTTTTCGAATGGGTAGTATGCTGTTGGCGGACTTGGGAAGGCCGAGCTAAAAGAGCACTGAACTTTTGGTTGGTTACCATAGAAAGCACCAACAACAGAAAGAACGGTGTCGCAATGGCGTCTCTTGTAATACTCGGACCACGACTTGTGTATACCGTTTGTACTGGGAGACTTTGCTCCGCTCGGTACGAGCTAGGCCTACTGGTAAGGACTCTTGATGCCCGTTTGGAATTATTAATCGCGGGCACCTTTCGCGCCTAGGGGCCTGATTGGGCCACAGAAAAACTGGAACCTCGTCTCCATCGGCAGGGTGTATGTTGCGTGTGTGTGCGATAGTGTGTAGCCCTCCCTACAAATCTCGCTTCGTTCGCTTTAGTGATGGGGTCAGCATCATCTTTAGTGATGGGGTCAGGTTCATATATGAATGACAGTTTATTGTCGAATGACACCTAGATATTTGGCCTGAAGGGCCGTTGGGATAGTTTTGCAAACAACGCGGGTCTTCTAAGCGGCTAGCGGAAAAGTGAACACAAGAGCTTTTACCGGGGTTGATTTCGATGCGCCATTTAGTGAGCCAGTCACCAAAGCAGTCCTTGGCCATTTGCAATTGGTCGGCTATGCAGCCTGGGATGATTGCTTTCGTAGGATGTGCACGAGCCTGTCCGATACATTTGCTTGTAAAAACTTGAAATTTAAGCCGTTGTGCCAGACTTTATCGAACGCTTTGGCTATATCTAAGACTGCCGCTGTGGTCAGCCTTCTGGATCGAGTTAGCATGTATTCTGTGAGGCGGTGGACTTGATGGACGCTGGAGTAATTGACTCTTTAGGTTATCTGCTAGATATTCAGCCTTTCTAGGTCGTCGATCGATCGATCGTTTTTAAAGGATTTGGTTAGTTGCCATATTGTGGGACTGCGTGATTGTAGACAGATGGTGATCCCAATGTTCTTCTCTGAGATCCACGAACTGGGCTCGAACCAAGCTTTGGAGCCTACAGAGTTCCTTACGATTGTCGGGTGAAGTGCGTGCCAAGTGGCAATGTTCTTTTTCCTAATTAATTTACGGAGATCGCGCGGAATCTTCCGGAACCTATCGGGATTCACCGTGTCGTGCCTAGAGCACTCGTCAGAATGTATCCTAATCTGTTTATTAAATCTACGATTGCCGCTTCGGATACTTTCACTAGGTCTAGGGTGGTCAGTTCAGGTCAGTATCGTAACTTGATGATTTAAATTTTTGGCGGAGATGGGTGACACTCAGGTCCTAATTTGACTATTACATGTCTGTAGTCTGAATCTAATTCTGGGATAACTTCGATAGACCGCACCTTGAAAGTGATACGCTGCAGGATTTCTATTTCGAGAATTTGTTGACGGGAATTGACTTTTTGCCGGGAAGGCATTGAAGCCTTATGCGTCAAGCCGCCTTTTCCGCTGATCTTGCGTCCTAGAGCATGTGCGGTAGTCTGCGGGGTGCCCCTGGATCTCGCACAAGACGCAGCTGGAAGGTGCGGCCGAGTCTGAGACCTTGCGTGGGCAATCATTGGTTGCGTGGTCATCTAAACACTTCACGTGACACTGCCCTGGGATTCCACGAGCCCATGGCTTATACGTTTTAATGCCAAATAGTTGGTAGGCTGACCTAATACTAAATATTTTCTTCCCCTCTGGTGTACGGCCGAAGACAGCTAGAACCATGTCATAGCTTTACTTAGTGAAGTTATTGAACATGAGATGCTCTAAAGAGGAGATCTTGGGATTCAAGGTCCCTAAAAATTGTCTATACTTCTAGTTCTTTGGGAATGTCGTGTAGTGGCTCGTGGCGCTGGCGAGCTTGTCCTCTATGGCAAAGGAATGGAACCCTATCTTGCAGTTTCTCAAGTAGGCCGTAAGGGCCCTGTGTTCTTTAGGTGCTATCACCTGGACGCTGATGCCTTGCGAGGTCAATCTTGCAGAGTTGAATTGGACCTTCTGTTGGACCATCCATCTGGAAACCTCATCCGATGCCTTTTTCTACGTACGTTTTCTTCTGTATTACGATAGGAGGTGGTAAATGGTCTTTGCGAACGCCTGCCGACGACAACCAATCACGACACGACGTCGCGGGACCCGTTGCGGACCAGTGCGTGTGTCAATGTGAATTCTTTACTTTTAATCGGTTGATTTAAATTGCGTAGCCGTGCAGACATCGAGACGCCCGAACGGTTTCGCGGTCGAAATTTTTCTCCCCAGTCATCCTTAATATTGCGTCACTTGACAAGGCAAAAATACTGTCTTCAAATATAAAAATCCTTCTCCCGCCTTATTCATAACTTTGACAAAATTTTTCACCAAACCAAGTATTATGTGGCGTGGTGGTAAAATTATATTTTTGAGATCTACTAATTGAGTGTGTCTCATATTAGCTTTACCGAAAAGAAAATCTGTTCTTTCAAGCCATCCTTTTATAGTATAGTGCTTTTAAGTGGCTCGGCTGTACCTCAAACAAAAAAACTGCTGACAGATACGCTTCTTTAGCGAATTGCCCAACTTGATAAATAGTTACCGTTTTGCCAGGGTTTGGCAGCAGCCTCTCGTTCATGGCTATGCGATATCTAGTTTTGAAAGGGCCATATACTGTGACATCGAATTGTTGTAGTTTATGGCTACACTCCGGTGAAAATGTAACTATAATGATTGACCACTCACTACTCAATGGATGATCATAGCTCGCATGTAAATCTTAACCACTCTGAGATGTATGAGAGCTGTTTTTATCTATTAATATGAATGCTGGATTTTTTATTGACAGTTTAGTAAACATCACAAAATTTAAATGTTAAAACCCAGCTACAGAGGGATCATTAATAACTTTGTAGTTTACTCTAGGAAATACAAAAATAGCCGGTAAAAACTACTAGCTAAGATAAATTGCCCAATTTGCTTTGAACCTCTTTCGGATATGACTTTAGGAGGATTGGTGACAGTGATGCAGCCTGATTCGTTGGCGTTAAAAATGAAAACTACATTGTTTCAAAAAAAAAAAATTACATTAGTTCTATTAAAACTTCTTGCACGGAATAGTAAAGTGCTTTCGGATTTTCTCCTAGCTAAGTGTTTGTGTCTACTAATAAACTCTTTAAGGCAATCATCACTCCCAGTTTTAATTTCTTTCCATTTAGATGGGCATATATCCTTGGCTATGGCATGACCAAATGCCAGCTTCTTTGTTTGATGTTAGGTCATAGCACATTTAGAAGCAGTCTTCAAATATTCCGCAAGCTTATTATATGCATATAATAATGTTTATAATAGGGCTCGTAAAATAAAGACAAAATTGCGTTTCTCTGTAACAACAATAGTTTTATTTACAATACGTTCTCACAACGGTTCATCTTAGTTTATACATTTAAAACATAACGAAATATTCACTCACCTGTAACAACAATAGAAACAACATTTAATGCCTTTATTTCAGGTGAAGTAATTAAATTAAAATGTATTTTCCAATATAATAAATAATAATTGTTTTTCATCAATATTTTTCTAATGTCATCATCATAGAGTTCATGTCTTATTCCTATTACAAATTATTGACAACTCAATATAAAGACCTCTGTCGTATATACATATTAAGAGAATTACGAAACTAATATGCAAGTGTAGTATTTTTCTTTATATGCATATCTTGGCACGCAAGCATATCTTGGTCTGTTGTAATAATACGCTGAGTTGTAATAATGCGCCGGTTCTACTGAGGTCTGAAGCAGTAACGTTAGTGAACCGGTGGTAAATAGTTTGAGACGTTCAAAAAAATAAAATTCTTATTTTGCATAAAATATTTAAATTTAACATTTTCTGCTCTAGGATCTATGAAGACAGCGTGTAACATAATATACATTTTATTAGTTTAGGCGTTATATTAAATAATATACACGCGTCGCAAGAGGCGTCATATGTAGCGCTTGCTTAGATCGGTTAGCGTGCGTCGAAAAGCATGGTTTGTATAAATTACTGTGATATAATAATTAAAACATAATAAATCAAAATGTTAACAACACATAAACTACTTAATTTAATAAGTAATTTTCACAATTTTACAATGGGAATCTATGGCAGAACTGGTCTACTTTACAAGAAGGTCTCGGGTTGTTGGAATAAAGAAACTTTCTGGTTCCTGGAATAGTAATTATAGATGCAAACCTGGGTTCCAAAATCTCTGATGTTGTATATCATCTTTAGAATAGAAATAAATAGCTGTTTGTTTCAAAGATTATTTTTCCCATTCATATAATCGTATTGGTGTTACAATTGCTTTGCTTGGAGGTAACTGTAACCTTGCACGTGCAGCTAAACATTTCAGATTCCCGCTTAGACCCCTTTTCCGTGAGATGCTGCATGAAAATGTAACTCTGCATCTGCATTAAACACGTGATGACACAAAATGTAATTTTTTTTAATTGTTAGGAAGCCCCGTAGGTTATGTAAATTATTTTTGATGTAACTATTGATTTTTCTAAAATATGCTTGTGTAGTAAGTACCTTTTGGAAAGCATAGAAGGTGGCCGTGTCATGTTTTAAGTCGTCAAAAATCATAACAATGCTGCCGCGCTTTACTTCACTGCCGTCTCTGTAGTATTAGACCAACGTTAGAGGCGTAGCCTGTTCGTTATTTCAATAGCAGCCTTAACCTATATTTTTTTGCAAAATCACATTGTACAAGAATCTGACCTTCATCGATAGTTTCCTTAAGAGTTTTAAAATAAACAGCCTGTTCCTTTGTAATGTAAACGTGAAGTTTTAAAAGGTCCAAAGCGTCGTATTACTCATCTACAAACCTATCAAAAGATAACAGTTGCGTAACTATGGTGTAGCGGTCCTATTTTTCATTTTTACTTCACGTATGTAACTTGATTGATATCAAATATGATGATGATGATTTTTAAATGCTCTCAAATTGCATTTAAGCCCGGATAAAAATGACAGCGTGACGGTGTCTTAGTAGTCATTAAATGACACAACAATCTTGGATTTGGACACATCATATTAAGAAGGCTATAGTTATAAAATGAAAGTTGCATAGCAGTTCCAGCGGTAAGATTGGCAATGTCTCCTCTATTTAACATCAACTTTACATTTTGAAGTACAATCACATACTATATGAGTTCCGCAGTCGCCTGCCAGGATTCATCGTTTGGGTATTAGTGCAAAATATTTGAACCCATTTAGACCGGTAACTATTTTTGTATAAAAGTTATATAAATTTACCTAAAGACTCAAAAAAAAATTGCCAAAAAAAACTTGAATAAAAGGGGGGGGGCCTATGTGCCCACATAGGGGGCGTACTGTATATGGTACAGTAAGACTATAAGCATACAAAATATCCAATTTTACCAAAGAGACTTTTATTTACTTTTTCGTGTGATACATGATAAATCAATTAACGTGGACACCAATATCTCACATGACCCATCGTGTAGGGAATTGTTTGTGACATTGTTCACACCTGGTTCTCTTCTCCTGCTTGGTAACATAAAGTTCTTTACCATCATATCGCGACTCAGCTGTTATTGAAGATGGTCGACTAAGACCTGGCTTTTCGCGTTGTTTGTTGCCATCGATGATTGTATTCGCAATACGTCGTCGAAAGTTTAGTAAGTCCATGTGCGCGCCATTATTTCTATACAGCAGCCAATCATGGTTCACAGCCATGCAATGCAGTGCAGAATCAGAGGCATGTATCACTTTTTTCCTCTATATAGTCTTTGCCATAACCCAGCTGTTCTAATTAATTTGTATATGTCAATAGTACACTTGCTCCGAGGCCCAGCTGAGCGTAGCGAGCATTCGTAAATGTAGATGTCCCTTGATAAGGTTCAAACCATGCAATGTAACCTTCTGATGTCGTACCAACCCATATTTTATAGCCATACCTTATAGGTTTGTAGCCATACCTTATAAACTGTTTGCAGCCGTGGCGACCAAAGTATGGGACCATAGCTTCATCAATGTTGTGATTCTCAATGTGCGGACGTTGCTCAAGAAACTTTGCTGCTAAAAGTTTCAGCAAAGGACGACTACTAATTTTGCGAATTTGTCCGATGCATCTAAAGTCAGCTATATGAATGTTGGAATAAATTATGGAAAATCTATCTCTAGACAAGGCTTCTCAATCAATTTATTCCCTGTATCAGGAGCGTTCTCCCAATACATTCTTCTTCTGCTCACTTGACAGTAGCCACTCACCAACAAAATTCAAACTTCACATTTTATCTCTCCAATTTTGACGTTAGCAGGAAGAAGTTTTCTTGATAAATACCTATTTGTTTCATCAGTAAGCAACTCAAATGTCTTTAGAAAAAAACAAATAAAACCATTACGTTGGAATTATTTCAATAGGAACATGTGGTTGCCAGGTGATAGGCTTAGATTGAAATTTTTCTTTTCTCCAATTATACTTCTTGATGCGCTTTTGCAAGGGGTGTATTACATTCACGAGGACCTTCTCGCTCTTTCTGATGATGTAGAAGCAGCAAGTTCTGCTGGTGCTCGAAGCAAACTTGCAGGCAAATTATTTATATGTCTACGCCATCTTCATTCTCCAAATCTTCGTC
Organism: Eueides isabella; assembly: GCA_019049475.1. Taxonomy (NCBI): domain Eukaryota; kingdom Metazoa; phylum Arthropoda; class Insecta; order Lepidoptera; family Nymphalidae; genus Eueides; species Eueides isabella. The sequence goes on from CM032383.1 coordinate 14,610,433, forward strand.
AGTCTTTTCATCATTGGCGGTTTTCGGTGGCAGCATAAAAATATCAATATCTTGCCCCTCGGAATAATTTTCATCTTTCTCATTAATCGAGGCAATATCACAAAGCGATAATGGCCTAAAACAACAAAAATTTAAATAAATACAGTCTTGATCTACTCACAGGTTCGTCAATAATTTTATAAGATTAATTTTATATGATTATAAGATAATAATTTTATAACATTACCGTACGGTATACGGTAGGTCTATATGGGTTAAGCTTACTTTGATGTTCGGATATTCATCTTTAAACTACTGATAAAGTTTGTCTGTGCGTTCTATTTCCATCATCTAATTTTAAGAGATAAAAAACCTTTTTTGCCAGGCATTATGCGGCTAATGTCTTCTTGTAGATAAAAACTTTTAACTAAGTTCTCTGTCCATCTATGTCTCGAACTTATTGACAAGTTGTTTTGCTTTTCTAGCTTGTCGCCTGGACGATGATGACGACGATGGAGATGATGGTAGTTAAACAAGTAACTTTTACTGGTACTTCTGAGAAAAGTATACAGACTTGACCCTGATACAAACACATTTAAATATTTCTTACCTTTAATAGGAACGCTGGATCATTGGTTATTGAAATTTTTTGACCACATTGATCTGAGTTTAGGTTATTTATGATTATATATCTCACAGTGACAGAAACATTATCATTGCAAGTTACTGATATATGTATATCGTTATACGAGTTGGTTCTACGTTTTCTAATTGAGTATAGTATATAAGTTTTCTAATTGAATATAATAATTAATATTCCGTGCTACCTTGTATAATAAGCTTGGGGCGTTCATAAGGTAAATATAAAATCTGTTGTTGTCGTCTTGTAAGACCAACTTAAGATTAAGTATTATGATAACAATTATTTAAAGATAATTTTCAATTATTCTTAAATATTACACAATGACAACGCATCTATCACATAAGAAAAGTCATATTTTTAAAGCTGTTAAAATAGTCCGGGAGCCAGTGACAGATTTTCATGACCAATTTCCTCCCAAGTAAAATTTCGTAAAATGCAATAAGAAGTTGTGTTATGAAGCTTCGCGATCGTCAGCTGCGACTCCGGTAGTGGGGCAGGCAGTGGCAGCCTCCCACGCACGACGAAAAAAAAAGTTTTTTTAGTCACTTCCTCCCGTTCTAAAATTTCTTGATTAATAGTTTATTTAATATCTTGAAGGAAAAATAAAGTCAGCTGACCATAACATGGCGGATTATACGGATTATACGGCTTATAGCTGGCCGCTTGAATATGAAAAAAAAATGTATATTTTCAATGATTTCCTCTCAACTAAAAATTAAACTGGTGATAGTTTATATGTTACTGTCAATAAAAATTAACTTCAGCTTGCTGTATCTCAGTGGAAAGTTTGTCAGCTGGTAACTTGAAATGTGTAATGTAGCAGCATCTATCACCTACTGAATCTTATCAGCTGACGACTTTTCCCTTGACTTACAGCTAGCTGATTTTTTTTATTATTCACCAGAGTATATTAACTATTCTCTTATAAATTTTCATCCGGGAGGAAATCACTTTTCTCTAGTTGTTTGGCAGTATATTAGATTTGAGTACGTTGATAATAAATATACCGTTTAATAATGAAGAAAATATAGTTGTAACTAAAGTAATTAATCAATGATTGATTGAAACATAATTTTATCAATTAATTAAATTTTATTTTGATATAATGAATAAAAATAATAACAAGTTATTCATTTTCGCTCTCACTTTGGCTTGAGTCGCTTTCAATATTCTCGAATTCACTGTCAGAGTCGCTGTCCGAGGAATTACTTGCAATCATGTCATCATCATCATTATCTTCTGTGAAAAGATGAAAAAAAATTATTAGTACGCGTGTATAGTAAAATATGATCAATATGAAAAAAGAATTGATACCTTTTTCAGGGTGAATAGTGATCTCCTCAATCGACGTTGGTAACTGAGTCCCAGAAAACCAATGAAATTCAAATCGGTTATCAATTTCTTCCCAACCATGTTCTGAAGGTTCATCAGTTGATGGAACTTTAAGATGTGCATGAGACCAAATTTGAGCAATGTAACACGCCCTTAAATATTGATTATAAAGTTCCGATTCACATGGGGGTAGCAAAGAACCGTCAATACCTTTTTTGGGCAGCTTGAATTCTTCAGTATTGTCCAAAAACTTATAAGTTTTTTGAAACATCGCAACCCTAGCGTCGTTTATCTTTTTTAATCGATTAAAGCTATACATTTGGCAAGTGAACTCTTGGATTTTGGCGAATACATCTTCCCTGTTCATCGATGGCTGGGACATTTTAACAAAACACTCGGTAAAAGCTTCGGATTTTGACATAATGGTAAATGGGCGCTTTTTGCCTTTTCTAAAAAAAGCAGGGTTGAAATCACATCCTGTGAATGCATGGAATGCCGGGAGTGCTGCGCTCAAACTCGGTCCCAAAGATTCGTAAAGTTGAGTGACATTTATGAATCTAATATGTTTTCCAACGCCAACTTCTATAGAAATGTTAACATCGTTTGAAACATGAGCCATATTAGGTAGCATTATAACCAGCACATCTGTGTCAGAACAACGGATCGTTACATTTGCTTGAAAATCGATTTGGCAAGCGTGAGAAATCATTTTAGTATCTGCTTCTTCATGAGCTGGACACGAAAATTCATTTTGAACAGTTTTTACAACTTTTCCATCAATGACCTTATATCTGTAACAAGCATCTGTATTCACGTAAATAGTTTTATTGCCCATATATGGCGCCATAAAATCTTCCTTCCAATTTTCAATAATAAACTGAATAAGTGCTTCCTTGAAGTTAATATTTTTCAGCTCAATTGAAAACTCTTTTTTTCGTACTTGATCAGGACCATCGATACGGAAGTTAACTTGCTCCATACCTCGAAGTTTATGCTCAGTATCTTTGATTGATGGAAATATATACCGATCGAAAGCAATTACGATAATCGTAGCCCTGTTTGCAGAAATCATCTGTAGAAGTTTTTTGGAAATATTCCCAAAGCTAAGAGGCACGTCTTTCATTTGATAAAACATGAAATATCCATCGTATATAATTATATCAGTACTTTGAGGTTGCTCAGATTGTTCCTGCTTCTCTAATAAAGCCATCAATGCCGATTTGGTTGAGATAGTGGCACTGTTGTTAACGGATAAGAAAGAACTTTATCCAAATCAAGTTCTTTCTTCAAAGAGATTTGAAGTAGTTGCCCAAATAAGTCTCGCTGCATTCGAACTTCCACGTCTCCTCGGCCAACTTTATTTTTTTTTTCTTGGTCATATCAACAAAAGTATGGCATTTGACTCTTTTAATAGCCTGCTCAAACTTTGCCGGATCATTTACGCAATTGAATATAAAATCCTCACGTTTCTTACGACCTTCTTCTCAATATTGAGTAAGAATTTCTCAATATGTTCGGGTGCTGCTTCACCAGTAGAAATATTGTATAAGCATTCTTTATCCAAACTCTCATCAAACGGGTTGATATTACGATTAATACCGTCAATAAATCTGTGCAGATGCTCAGTACTTTTTTTTATTTGGCTACGGTTAAGATCTTTTGTCACATCTTGCACAACGCTTAGTCCAGTTTCTTGCATTGTATGACTAATAATTGTTGAACGAATGGTATGACTACGACACCACCGTTGCCTAGCTGAGATCGAATTGGTAACGTGAGAAATTCCAGTCAGCTTATTGGCAGCGTCAGCGTTAATTGTTTGCTCAAGAGTGAGATCAATTGGTTGTTTCGAAAAAGGTTTTTTGGTCCGCTTTATACCAAATGATCCCTTCTCAAAGTTTTCACGTAAGCCTGGATGAGTCTCGTCAACTTTTATTAAATTATCATGATACTTTACTAAATAACGCGCATAATTTGGTCGATTAAAAGTAAAATACAAATTAACAATTTTTAATAAAGCCATTTGAAACATTTCGAAGTTACTGGTACGGATACTTGAAGTAAGCATTAAGTAGTAATCGATCAATCTTACATACATCATGTAATACTGCGGTGTCTTGTCATGTTTGCCTTCCAATGTTTCAACTGTAAATTGCTCATATTTATGAAATATTTCCGTTAATTCAGCTGTTTGCAATGAAGGTTCAAACGTCCTTGTTTTTCGAAACTGTAACCATTCGCTTTTCAACCCATCGGGTAAATTTATTTTTTCGTGATGAATGAAGCGTTGAAAATGTAACATTTTCAATGCTAACGCGATCAAAGGATGTAAACGCTTACATCTGTTAAAATGTTTGCCAGTAATGAAACCGTTCACTGATCCATTAGCAAGCAATTCTTCATTAACCATGATGGTTGACAAACCACAATTATCGATAAATTTACCTACTGCCTTGAAGTACGCCATCATAATATGAAATGCTCCAAGATGGATGAATAAATTTCCAAAAGTGTTGGCTTCTGTACTTTTGATCTGTAACGCAACTTTAGCAATAGCAAGATCGTAAGTTACTTCAATGTATTTTTGTCCGCATTCAAGAGCCACCTTTTGACTTTGAATCATAGTCTCATAAATTGTGTCTTTATTGGTTGGTGAAGAATTGATCGTTGTTAAATAACAAACAATGTGCTTGGGAGATTGATCTTCATATAATAAACTATTATAACCAACCCACATCGGCGTACCTGACAATTCCAAGTAATGTGAAAGCACCCATGCAAAATCAATGTGTCGTACTGATTGAACATTTGTGGTGTTTAATTGTAATAATGCATCAGATGGCAGCATACTTTCTATAAGTCGCTTTTTTTTTGTTGAACCTATGTTGCTCTGGAGTAACAATATCAAAACTCCGCCTGTGTTTGCGATATCGAGATGCCGAAACATTATCCACATTGGTGCCTGTGTCTACTTCACCGATGACATTATTTTCCATCTGAAGATCTTGCTGTACATTATCGTCTTCGACTACTGCTTCATTAACTGCTTCTTCACTGACGGTATTGTTTGTAATTTGGAAAATTATACCTACAGTATCGTGGAACGTATCTTTGCCAGTGGTAGTTTCTACGAAACGATCGTAGTTGTCAAATGCAACTCCAGTATACAAATGAGATGTTCGTAAAACACTTCTGGACAAATTTCGGCAAGCTCACAAGAAGTGAATGTTGCCTCAGTCTCAAGGCCTTCCAACGTACTAAAGCTACAGCAATGACCATACCGATTAACAATATTAATAATTTTTTTGCTGTTAGTTAAACTTTTCAAAGTCATGCCCAAACAAATATGCTTCGATGATTTAATTCAACCATTCAAAACAGCATAAATTATATCTTCGGAAAAAGATTTGGCTAGCCTTTTTGTTCTTATATTTTGCCTCCGTCGATAATTTTCACCAGATATTAATTTTGTATAAAAGCTTATTAATTTTTCTGGAATTTCGCATTCGCCATCGATTAGATTTGTTGTTGTAATCTGGTCCGGTAACTTCTGACATTTTATATCATTTATTTCATCGTGAAGAATACGTGCAGCAGCATCTAAAATATTTTGTTTTTCAGCTTCATTCTGGATCATAATCCCTTTGAAAGGTTTCACAACAATTTGCCCTTTAAAGGAGATTATGCTAATTTGTTTCGGAAATTTCTTTAGCAGTCTTTCTTTCAAATGATATGGTTTGAAAGTGTAATTTGAAACATCTTGTTGTTTGTCTTTCAAGTGCTCGATGAACATACTATTTAAAAATTTTAAGAAATAAGACTGCTCTTGTGAAATAATACCCTTCTCCCCTTGATAATTCGCAGCTAAAATTCCAAGTGCTTGACCTCTGTTCTGATACGACCGCTTCTAATACGGCTTTGAATCTGGGTGCATGCTCTTTGATCGAGAAGGCTTCGTATAAAGAACTTGTTTGAATTGCTTGCTGTTATATCATTTTCAAAATTATCCTGTCCGACTTTTTCAAGACTTTATTTGGATCTAACAGTGGACCAGATGTCAGTCTTATCAACCGATTTCAAAAAGAATGGCCGAATATAAATCAACAGGAATTTACAGTTGGCAGTGATAATTTTAACAAAATGCTAGAACTTAGAATTAAATTTAAATTTAAAACTGGTGACACTCCATAAAGCAATGTTAAAATATTACAATGAAGCAATAATAAACTCAACAGGAACAGTAATGATTAAGTCGAATTCCTGAACTTATGCCGTAAATTCCTGAAAAGTTCCGGAATAACTGAAGATAAAGAAAAAGCAAAAGATATAGATTGTCTAATTTATTTATTTCATTTATTTCAAGATTAGTTTAATCTTATTGCAGCTGAATAGTGATCTGTTGCAGAATTGTCTCCCGAGAGCATAATGAGCTAATTTTCTAGATAAGGTTGAGCGTCCTAAGAACATTCCACCGTCATCTTTGGTACTTTTGTGAACACTTAATTGGTCTATCGTTATTCGATTTTAGAGTTCTTCCTAAAGAAAAAAGGGTAATAGTAGAAAACCATCAAAAACCATCAAGAAAAAGGCTTTAAAAATACAGGAATCAGTTGCATTACTATAAGTTACCACAGCATTTACTTTATTTTCTCTCACATTTTAACATGTAAAGTTATTTATGTTGTGAAGACAGGTGCTAGTTGTCACAGTCACACACACACTAGTTGTCACAAATATTACATTAAGCAGTATGATAGTCAAAAACAAAAAGGGATTTATTTATTTAAAGTTATTAATCGTAATCCTTGGTTCATCAACCTTAATAATTTCACTTACAAAGAAAAAATCGAATAGTTTTAACATATAAAAATTTGATAAAACTCAAGTCTTGTGTGACAACTAACCCCTAACCAGGGGTAAGTCGTTACAGCAAGTGATGTTGTCTCTTTTTGTTTTACTCTTTGAAGCACAGATTGAGTAGCAATAGAACAAAACTTTCTGGCCTCCACATTTCATATGAGCTCAGAGTTTACATTTAGTTCACAATGAACCCACTCTTCATTTGGTTTGCTGGCAGACCAAGGTTCGAAACAAATCAAACAAAGTACGTCGTCAAATCCATCCTCTTCGCTGCTGGTGATCGGTTGCTTTTTCTTTTTCCTGTCAACTCTTTCTTTTTAGGTATATTCAGCTCAATTTTTTTCATTTTTTGTTGTTCTACTAATTAATTTTTTATTGGAGTGTGGTTACTGGTTCTGGTTATGCCAATTTTTGAATAGTGCTGCTGCTAATTGTTGTTATTTCTGACATGGTTAATTCTAGTTGATCTATAGCATAAGATGGAGCGAAAACCAACTCTAAAAATATTACGTTTAAAGGGCCATATGTCACTTGCTGTGAATCCAGACAATGTTTTTCGGTGCTATGGTTTGTGGTAAACCAATTTTAAGTATTGCAGTGATGACGTAGATCGTCATAGTCCTACCAGGGTGATTTTAAAGTAATTATCACAGGCCATGTTTGCATATCTCTTTAGTGTGGTCCATATACACTGCGATCTAATGGCTGTACCTTGTGAGAACAATGTGGTGGAAGTGAGAAACTTAATTGTCTAATAGCAATAATAGTGGACGCTCAACCCTGCAGCGAGTTTGCTTGACAAAAAAGCAATATAAAAACATAGTTATTTCGGAGAAAAACGAAGAAAGGTGGTATACTATTTCTAGTAGCTGACACGGAAATTTCTGTTGTGAATAATGTGTCTCGCTTGGCTGACGTTAGAGCCCCAATCTGTTTCATACCTTACTGGCAATAATTCTTTGCGGTTTCTGAACGGTAGTAATATACATTTCATCGACGTTCCAGATATCACTTCCTTCAAACTTGTATTTCTTCAAAACATAAGAAAGATTATCAAAGAACAGATTGACATTATGAGAGTTAATTGTTGCATGAGCAAGACTTGTAGACTGGCTTACGGAGCCTAAGTTTTTGATGGCGACGGCATAGAATCTCTAATCTACGTGTCGGGAAACTTACGTTTCAGCGTACTGAAATGTTAATATACGGGTTTCTACTGGGGTCAACCCAAAATATATATTTGTGGCCCTCTGTATGTACTCTGATTACATACATTCTCTTTAGCATTAGTGAACAGCTGTCTAATTTTTACTTAGCCCACAGACAGGACCTCAGCAGAGTCAACATTTTCCTTTACTTTCTTGAAATAGCGAGAGAGTGCGCTAGTTAATATTATAATCTCTGACAAAAACTTCAATTCGAATTTCCACGGGTTGAATATTGATATCAGCAGACGTTTGGCCTGGATTGGTCTTTCTTTTACGGTTTCCAGGCATATTTAATAGGTATCTAGGAAAAAAGATTAACGTCTTCAATATTAATAAACTTTCGTTACAGTGGCCGCTAGCACCCGACCGGCTAAGTCAACATTTACCTAATCTGCCATTAACAATAAACAAAAACAATGGCCTCGAAAATTAGTAATTGAAATGTAATGGAAAAAAGTCTTTTCTGTAAGAGCTATCTTGGCGTACGAAAATGTACTGTGGGAATGTTTGTCTTGAATAGTTCACTCGGGTGACAAAGATTTTCATTAAATGAAGAGGCTTCGTAGACAATTATTTTGCAGAGAAAAAGTTGGTGCCCCTAATGCATCAATATATTTCATTTGTATAGGACCGTTTATTTTGAAAGTGGTGTAAGTCCATTATCTTTTGTTTCGAGAAAATTAAAGGTTAATACTATTTTATTTGTTTTAAAAATACACGCAAATCATATGAGGTATGGCATTGTTTCTATTGTTTTATAAATATTTGATTTGTTTATATAAATTTGGTTTTGGCTAATTAGACTACCATAACACATATTTATGTGCTGTAATTGGACTTACACCTCTTTCAAAATTGGACAATCGTAAAAATCGTGTAATTTCAATTTTCAAAAATCAAATATCGTTTAAAATATACTTTATTTTAATATAACTTTGTTTACAAATACGCATAACAACACATACAATTTTATTTTAGACGACAATTACATTTTTAAAATATGCATGATGCATCGTAGGTATATAGAGTTGTAGCTGCTTCGTGTGTTTATATTTTTCGTACAAAGGCTCCAGGGCGATTTTTTCAAATTTTAACGGTCTTCCAGGACGTAGAGGTAATAAATTGATAATTTTAAATTCTGCGTCCGTCATCGTTATTTTATAAAAAAAATAGTGTATGGTGCAATTTTGAGGAACCTCAACCAACGTATTTGACCTTATCCCCATTAGTATTTTTTTAATCTATTTTTTAATTACATTTTGGAGATTTTTTGTTGAAATGAAGTTCTCTCGTTTCATTTCATATAAAATGAGTTTATCCTGCTTTCTACATTGCGCTATTATATTATAGTAATCTTGTGGTGTGTACGCAAAATTCATTTTTGTCAATGCCATTTCTATGATACCATAATGCCTATATCGTTCGGAAGGTATGAATGCCCCAATAGTAAAAATTTGTGGTCAATTATCTCAATGCTGTTTTACCGACTGGAAAACCTTCAACCACTTCAATGCCATTTGTAAATTTAGATTTTGCCCAGTACACATGTTACTGTAGGCAATAACATGGCTTCGGGTTGTTACATTTTTTAAGTGATTCAAACAGCATGAAGCCATCTCTTGCGATCTCCTAGAAGCAATTTTTTCGTTCCACACGTACATATTAACTTTGTTTTTATGTAAATTGTGAAAACCCTTGTTTAAGACGTAAATATTTCGTTTGTAATATGGGATTGAGACAGACAATTTCGGGTATGGTAAGGCTGTTTGTAAATCAAAAGTGAAAGCTGAAGAAAGTGAAAATTCATCTGGATTTTCTGATGCTAGAATTTTATCCTCTTGTAATGCTTTTTTTGATAATTCAGCATTTTGCAAGTGAACATCATGTCTTTCTACAAGAATCATTTTTTCGTCGTCATCAGTTGTAGTCTTAATTTTTATGTTTAGGTTATCGCATTTCGAACAGGTATCTTTTACGTGGTAAATGGAATCGTAACTTAAAATCTCGTTTAAAGATTTTCCTGTATGTCCATTCATTACCTAAGCTCGAGTTGTTTTCTTTGTATTTTTCCAAATATAAACTATACATTTATCTTATATTTAATTCCGGATTTAAAAACATTCGACTTGACTTGAATAATGACTTTCAAATGCCGGAAAGTTTTTTATGTGGTCTATTATTGTATTCGTCAGTAGCTCACTAGTTCTTCTGCAAGAGCCATCCATTTTTCCAGGCATGTCATTCGGAATGTTCTCATGCGATTTTAGGATAAGATCAATTCGTCCAGTAGATATTTGGAAAGTATTAATTAAAATCTTCTTACTTACTAAAATATCTCCACCAGAAGTGACTAGGCAATATTTATAAGCATATACTATAGTATATGCTTATAAATATTGCCAAGTCACTTCATATATATAGTGCCCGAATTATTTCTAGGCCGTCTTCTATTGACAGACTTTCTTTGAACACTACCATACATACATTTTGCTTTTTAAAATCACCTATATTCCAGAACTTATCAAAAATTTTCATACGTTGTGCTTTATTAATAAGTTCTATACATTTCTTCGAACAATTACAATTTTTGGATTCAAATTGTTTTTCTAGAACGAATTTTCCGTTTTATGTACAGTAATTTTGTCCATTATTTTGCCTAATTTTGTTTATTTCTTGCATATATTTTTCATTACTTTGTTCTGCTGAATCCATGTTCTCAATAATAGTATTTTCATCTGATGAAGATTCTACCTCTATAATTCTTCTTCTCTTTGTTCGATTCGTAAATTTGTCGTTCCTCGCGAAATTATTTTCATCCTCTGAATCTAAAATTATTCTTCTGTTTATATTATGGGCTTTATGTCTGTGTGAATTTATTTATAATTAAATAAAATAAATATTTGGAGTTGTTTTAAAATAATATTGGTTTACCATTTGCTCTTACCATTACCTCTATCTGATGTGAATATGAAGTTAGCCATTTTAAATAGCACTATATAATGTCTTATATAGTGCAGTTAGAGTATGAATTGGATGAATGAGCAGTAGAATTTTTAAATAAAATGTAGCCTATGTACTATACATAGGCTACATTTTATTTAAAAATTCTACTGCTAAATATTATAAAATTAGAAAAATCGTAGGTATATCGTATCTCACAGGTTATGCGCTGTACATTTTCTAATACATTTATCTATTTTTTTAATATCTATATATTTTTTTATTTAACTTACGAGTAGTAGAAACACGGAATGCAAATCGTCCGTGAGTGAAATGCGGGGCACAGCTAGTATTCAATAAATTAAAAATAACAAAACACTGATAGGCATTCATCTGCTTTGCCACCTACCTCCGTCAATTGGACTTACACCACTTTCATAATCGGTGATTATGCAATTTCATTTACCGACCAATTTTAAGTTGTACAAAACATGGGGTTTTTTAGAGAAATTAAACACGGACTAGTTATTAAAGGATCTATGCTTATTTTTGTTTTAAATAAAATACTTATTACGATATTCTCAGATTTCATATCGCTCAAACGCTTGACACAATAGTCGAGAGAGATTTGAACCTACCTCCGCTATCACATCCCTTTTTATACTTTAAGAAGCACTCATTTCTGTATTGCCATTTAAATAATGTTTAGATAGAACGTTATTTGACCTTATTAAAAATATCTTAATATTATAAATTGATTATTAATGTATGATGTGATAATGGATGTATATTACATAGTATTTAATAATTAATAATTACAACCTAATACAATATCTTAGCTAATGAACCTTACAGCTCGGCCATCCTATCTAAGTGGGTCCTCCCACTTTCTTATTTTCATTTAATATTTAAAAAAAATACATAAAGGTGACATACCAATCCTAATCTGATTACTGTCCAATGAATTCATAATTAACATAGGATACATTGAATTGATCTAAAATACATCATATAAAAAAAATAAAGTAAGTTAACAATTCACGAAAGTTAATACAAGTAAATTAGATTGATTTTTATTAACTAAAAACATTTTCTCTCACTATATTTATACATTTCGGTTAAAGTTAATCATTGTTTGATAAATTATTTCATTATTACGTTTCAAATCATTATTATATCACGTATCATATATCACAAATCATTATTATATCACATATCATTTCAATATTCGTGTTGCATACTTATCTTAGTCACAAATCTTTGTCATAATTCAATTTCATTAACTTACTCAATAATCTTTATCAATAATCTTAATTCAATTTCATTAATATTCAACATTCTCATTCTGTTTCTTGTGCAAATAGTCACAGTCTATGGTCATCTGTGCGACACCGTTGTCATGGTGCCATTCATTATCTGCACTGACCAGTCATGACAAATTTACACTCAGGACTTATAAACTATCTTGCAATCATGTGTGCGACATCGATACCTCAATGCCATTCATTGTCTGCACTGATTGCTCATACATTTTTCAAGTATACATTAAAATTTTAACATTCTTAGCAATGACACACTACCTTAAATCACTACAATCGGGAATTTTGATGAACAGAAAATAATTAGCGTATATAATGAAGTAACTAGTTTGGGCACTATACTATATAATTTTCATTTTCAATTTATTATTCTTTGCCTAACTCAATTTCACCCTCACTCTCACCGCTGTCAGTGCTATAACTGGTGTAACCCTTAAAGTTCATCCAGGGATGAATTTTATCTAACGCTACAACGTTCTCATACCTCTTGTTACCTCTTTTGTTAATGGAGTATCTTCAACGAGAAATCTGTCATTGGGTAATATCTTAAGGATCCTATAGGGGCCTTGAAATTTAGGGACCAGCTTTTTTGATTTACCTACGTGGTCTTTGTCTATTATGGTTCTTTCTATTCTGACCAAATCGCCTACATTATATTGTCTCTGGCACGTCCTATGCTTATCAAACTGCTTTTTAGCATATTGTTGTTGTTTTTCTATTCGCTCCCTAGCATCTAATCTCAATTTATCTAATGCTTCACCTTCGATTCGTTCGGATGATTCTTAAATTACGTCAGCCAAAATATTTTCAGACGCGTTCATCAACCTGCATCCAAACAGTAATTCTGAGGGACTTTTCCCTGTTGTTTTATTAATCATAGTGTTAATAATTTAATACCTAACTGTATTTCTCCGATTTAGTCGTCCCATATATTATCATTTCCGCTATGACATTTTGTACTCAAGGCATCAGATATGGTCCGATTAAATCTCTCTACTTGTCCATTCGCTCTTGGGGTAGCTACTGCATTCAGAATATGCTTTATTTTAATTTCTGTATAAAATCTTTAAATTTTGCGCTCGTAAAACAAGAACCACGATCCGTTATAAGATGAGAAGGAACGCCAAAATAACTAAAGTGTTCTCTAAATACTTTGATTGCCGTAACTGATTTTGTATCCCTTACGGCTCTAATATTAATAAATTTTGTAAAAGCGTCGATAATAACAAGTAAGTCATGTTACCTCTCTTAGAGCGAATAAATGGACCTAAATGATCAGCACGAAGTGTATGAAATGGCTTCTCCAACTTCGGTATGGGTGAAGCGATCCTTCTTTAGCTCCCCCAGGTGTTTTATGATGCGCACACTCTAAACAAGCTGCAACATATTTCTTTACGAATCTTCACATTTTTGGGAACCAAAATGTGCCTCTTATGCGATTCAAAGTTTTATCGAAGCCAAAATGACCAGCATCATCGTGGTTCATTCGCAACACTTGCCACCTACAGCCCCTCGGGACTACCCAGCGCAATCCTTCATCTAGAATCTTGTACACATAGTTCCCCTTCAACTGATAATTATTACGCACATCAGCCACGAATTTTGTCTTCTCATCCTCTAATATGTCTCTCACACGCTTTATCTCACTATCATCAGCTTGCACAGTTGCAATCCAGTCACGAACATGTACATGTAAAACGTCAAGTACATGTTCGGTGTCAGCGTCAGAGGGTTTACCGACAGGTCCACGACTAAGCGCATCTACGTGAGCCATATTCGAACCTGGTCTGTACTCTATTTCGCAGTTGTACTCTTGAAATTGGATCCGCCAACGCGAAATTCGTGGAATAAGATCCCTTTTTGTCAGCGTAGTACGAATCGCATTACAATCAGTGACTATTTTAAATTTTAACCCTAACAGATAAATTCAATGACGCGACAACGGCTAAAGTTTCCAATTCAAAAGAATGGAACTTTTGTTCATCTGCTGTGGTTTTAATATGCTACTGGCCTAAGTAAACTATCTGTACCCCGCTGCAAAAGAATTCCTGCTATACCTAATTTCGAGGCGTCTGTATGAACTTCAGTTTCTAAGAAGCTACATTTCTTTACATTTAAGGTAAGACCTGCATCTTTTAAAAGTTGAAGTACCTCCTTCAGTCTTATCATCCCTTGATCAAAAGATTCAGAAGGAATCAATACATCATCCATATATACTATTGTGTAGTTAACTTTCAACAATATTTTGTTCATAGTTCTTTGAAAAACTGACTGTAGTTTTAGTAATGATTATACCTGGTTTCTCGGTAAAACTATGTCCAATAAGAACTGAATATTTTATAACATTGTCATCAACAATATAAGCATTGACTTCTACTACAATATTCTGAATTTCAATAGTGACGTTAGAGAATGGTATTATGCCCAATGGTATTACTATACTACTACCTATACCCCTCATGGTTGGCAAATTATTTTCTGTCCATACGATTCCTAACTTAACTGCCTCACTGTGTCGAATTAAGGTACATTGACTACCTAAATACACAAAGCCTTGAATAAGATTGCCGTTGAGTTTTAAAAGTATTAAATATTTACTGTCATCAGTCATACATGTCTTGATACGCATAACGTTTTTATCTTTAAGTTTATCGGCCCTACTAATAGAATCAGAAGGCAATCTCGGACAATTAATAGACAAGTGACCTAATCTATTACAAATATTACATTTTAGTATTGTTTTTGTGCATCTAGAACTAAAATGACCGGCTTCATTACAATTAAAACATACTATCGAGGTATTATTTTGAGATCTAGAGGACCTAGTTTCACTGTTACTCATTTGCTTAGAACTACTTATTGGCAACAAGAGGGTAGTATTATTTCGCTTCTCATGGCAAAATTTTGTTCTATTAGATTCGCGAGGCGGTTGCTTTATTAATTGAAAATATTTGAGAACTTGTTCTGGTTCATGACACTTCACAGCTTTCGCCCCTAATCTCAAGGATCGATCTTCAATACCGTCCAATAAATAATCAACCGCACGTCTACCCCCTATTTCACATCTATTTAACAAATTAATTTTCTCATAAAAATAATGTTCCAAAGAATCGTTAAATTTGACACGTTTTGATAGCATCTCGGTTAATAATTCAGCATAGTCTTCGTTACTTGGAAAGGATTCCTCTAACTTAGTCTTCCATTCTGACCACGAATACAACATGGATGGTACCATGGGCTTGGTACCATGTCTTCGCAACACCTATCAGTTTAGGCAAAGCATAGTGAATTATTTGATCTTCCTCCCAACCGTATAGTCGCGCACACTCTTCAACCTTACTTATCCACATATTTATGGTATGATTTTTGACCATAGGGTCGAAATCGGGAATCACGTTGCCCAGCATAGGGAATTTGTTACTCGGAGGTCTATTTTTAGCCAAAGTTTCTATTAATGTGGTAACAAAAACCCGTGTGTCATTATTAAGAACATGAGTACTCACATGATCAGTTGCTGGTGGTGTATAACGCTCGCGGCTAGATTCTGGACGTCCACTTCTACCTCTCGTGCTGCGTCTGCTTTCCGAGTCCCAGCTACGGCGGCGACGATCCTGTCTCCTACGACTGCTGCTCCGCCTGCGGTGACGGCCACGGCTGCGTTTCCTTTTCGATTGATCTCGACGTTTCTTATGCTGTCCGTGGGAACTGCGGCTTCTAACTCGGAGAGAGTCCAATGAGCTATCATTCGATCGACTTTTCCGCTGCTCACGTGTTTCGCTTCGGTTATGGCGACGTTTCCGCTGCTTGCGCTTGATTTTCTCGCTGACTTTGTCCATTTGGTAATTAAATTACAATCGTTTATATTTATAAATGTTTCAATTGTGGGCGATAAAACCTTATCCCGCTTCTGAGATAAAGGATCTATGCTTATTTTGTTTTAAATAAAATACTTATTGCGATATTCTCAGATTTTATATCGCTCAAACGCTTGACACAATAGTCGAGAGAGAATTGAACCTACCTCCACTGTCACATCCCTTTTTATACTTTAAGAAGCACTCATTTCTGTATTGTCATTTAAATAATATTTAGATAGAACGTAATTTGACCTTATTGAAAATATCTTAATATTATAAATTGATTATTAATGTATGATGTGATAATGGATGTATATTACATAGTATTTAATAATTAATAATTACAACCTAATACAATATCTTAGCTAATGAACCTTACATTATATATATATATATATAATATATATATATATATATATATATATATATATATATATATATATATATATATATATATATATATATATATATATATATATATATATATATATATATATATATATATATATATATATATATATATATATATATATATATATATATATATATATATATATATACACATATATATATATATATATATATATATATATATATATATATATATATATAAAAATTAATTACTAATAGCTAAGACTAAGTATTTAAATAAAATATAATCAAAAAGTAACAGTTGTAATGTAAAAAAAAATACAATTTAATCACCTAAAATACTATTCTTTTTTAAGTAATACAAATATAATTTAAAAAAAAACAAGAGGGATTACTTATATCTCAGAGACTTTAATTGATGACTTTAATGTCCAAAAGTTATGTCTATTAGTAGATTATACGTGGGTAGTGTGTGCGCGTGTAGTGTATATTGAATCGCGTAATATAGCATTTTATCAAAGAAAAGATCAAGGTCTAATGTTCCTTCTTCCTAAAAATCGAATTAATCGTATCGAATAATTTTTATACTAATTAATAGTAAAATGTTACCAAGATTTGTTGAAGATGTGTTTGAAACAAAAAAAATATCTAGGCTGTAAGTTAAATTGGCCACACCATTTACCAACACGACCACATGCAACAAATTGAAATTTTAGTCAAAACGTGCTGGTTTTTATTAGAAAATAGATAATCTAGAATTAATATTCAGTTGTACAGCTATATAATATAATAAAAAACAATCTATCAATATAACAGGCTAACGTTTTACTTTGGTATGAGCCGATCCATATTGTTTCGATTCTTTTTAGTTTTGCAAAAATATTTTAATACAGATTCCATACGACACTACCATATTAGAGCGCTACTTTGAACTTAATCACCAAATAGCATTTACTTTTGGTTTCGGTATATCTAAAATTGTTAAAATTTCTTATATATAAACCAAGTTTTAAAATGTTTTATTGATTATACTGTCAGGTCTTACATTTTAGAAGGATTGTAGTTTTACAGTTAGACTATTATTGGGAGCGAAAGAGTGCAAAGGGCTTATACGGCTTTTTTCGTTAACTTTTTCTTAGTACCTAATTCGTGTTATGGTTTACACAACGCCGAGCTCGATATCAAAAGATATATAATATACTCTATATATTAATAATATTTGGTAACTATAGTATTTTTTAATTTGCTATTATTTGTTTTAGTTTGCTCGATGACTATATGACTGCAATGGAAGGAGTGAGGGAATTCTTGGCGAAACATTCCTCTCCAAACAATCGCTTGTTTATAGGGGAGTTGGCATCCGGTTCTGAAGTGAGTATTTGTACACGTTTATTTCTTATCAAGCGCCTGTCAAATAGGCACAAGCGTGCGGATCGGTAAACATCATAGGTAGTGAGTTCCATCCCCACTCTAGGAAATGAAATGTTTATTATTTTAATTTTAATACTTAACAAGGCAAAGCGCGGCGTTGAGTTCCGCCACTCAACACACAATGCCTCAGATTGAGATGGAAAGTGAAGAACGGCACGGAGTATCTTAATACTAGGTTCTCAAGTATCCTTTTCTTTGCCATGTGCCGATTACAGTAGTATCTTTATTGTTTGCGTGCATGAGGTACGTAATACTACTCACTGAACTTCTTTTAAAACATATTGATAACAACCATTGTGCTGAAAATATTCACCGTTTTATCTTTATTTTGATCTTTATGGCTTAGTAGAAGAAACCTAAAAAGGTAATTGAGATACTTTAAAAGTAGCACTTGGAGTGCAACAGATACACTGTCAAAAGAATTGTTGTGTGCAAAAATTAAGAAAATAAAGTTGTAACTAATAAATAAGAAAAAAGTGACTTGTATTATTTTACACTTTTTATATAATAATAATAAAGATAAGTGAACATTTTCTGTGTGTTGATTATAATAAGTCGTGTTTTCATGCAATAATAGAAATGGTGTGCAAATTCAGAAAGCAAAGCTTGATTTTTTTCATGATCATAAAATATACTCATTATATTTATTTTTATCGCAGACTTTTAATCCTAAAATGGATCACTTGACCTGTTTTCTGCCCGGAACTCTGGCTTTGGGGCATGCCAACGGCCTTCCAGACTGGCATATGACTATGGCAGAAGAACTGCTGTACACTTGTTACTTGACTTACGCCGCACATCCAACTTTCCTCGCGCCAGAAATTACACATTTCAATATGGTAAGTATTATACAATTTTAATGTAATATCTTTATATTATAAATAAGAATATTTTCTGTAGTACAGTTTACCATACATTCAAAACATCTATCATCTCTAGTTTCCTTTGCCTAATTTTATCGCCACATAAAGTCAAATAAATAAAATTTCAAATGATGTCTCCTCTATGCCTCGAATTCCGTCATTTAGCAGAGTCCCACTTTTTGAGTTGTGTAACTATTTGTATTAACTCTTGGATAAACATCGGTTAAATCGTATTCATGGTTAACTCGAACACGTAGGAATCCAACATGCTTCCAACTATCAGGATAAACAGTGCAACCTTCTATTAGGAACAGTGAGAACAAGCAACTTTATCATTTCTCTACATATAACACCATTTCTAGTAATTTTATTGTCACAATCATATATTATCAAGTTATTGTCACGTTAAGTAAACAAATTTTTATCAATTTCCACATTGCTATCTGTAGCATCTATAGCTACCCTTCGTGTTAGTTTGTGCTTCATATATAACACATTCACTCATGTAGTTATTTCAATCTATAACAGTTTTATTTGATAAATTTTGCTCTTAATTGCTCTTCATAAAATATTACCGTTGGCAAAGGTTTTCACCGTCATATATGAATTTTTAAACTGAATCAAAAAATCACTTCCAGTTTACATTGGCATAAATTGTTACTTTATCCGAAACTTATATTGGTACATTTTAGTTTTTATATCAATATCTAGATCCTGAAAATAAAAATTGTGACTTGCTCTTTCTGGTATATCCTAAACATCAAAGTAAACATTCAACAAACTAGCAAGAAGCAAAGCAAATAAAAAACCAAATCAATAGCGACAAATTAGCATAAATATAACACATTAAAAATGCTATTGACATTTTATTATTTTACATCAATGAAAAAAATAATATCCCATTATGAAAATGAAGTGAGATTTTTACAAAGTTGTTAGATAATCACTTTATTTATGTAATCGCTCTAGATCTTGATGACTTTCGTTCAAATAAAAACCGGTGTTCCGTTGATACAAAAATATTTATTAGCAATCTTCCTTATTGAGCTATAACAAAGAAGATTTTTAATTATAGTAAACCTTGTCCACCCAGGACAAGGCCTTCCCGGAATGGTTGACACTCACTTTTTCAAGAGTGTTTTTTTTTTATGGAAAAGTCGGCAAACGAGCGTACGGGTCACCTGGTGGTAAGTGCTCACCGTCGCCTACGGCCCCGAGTAACTAAAGAGGAGCTACAGAAGCGTTGCCGTCCTTTAAATTGGAAGGGCACCGGAGCCCGGCATTACCTAATGCGAAACGCAGTGTCCAAAGCCAATACTTAACGCCGGTCTTAAATGCCGGGGGTGGTAATAATCCGGGCGAGTCTGCCCATGCGTGTTGCCATTACTGGCAACGTGCAGCATTCTGCATTTTTAACGGCCACTCTGAATTATTCTTTACATTTTCATCACTGATACTATCCTTTTATTGTTTTTATGTTACAATCATGTTATTTATTTCATCAATAGCTTGATCTCTTATCGGAAAAATGAGTGTTCTTGAACATGGGATTCAATAGAATCGTTATATACATTTTTGGTTTTAGCGCTTACCTCCGTTTTTGTTTTCATTGCATTATGTTTCCAAAAGACAGTATTCTATCGGAATAATTTTTAAGGGACACTAATTCGTCGCAACATCATAATTTTTAAGATGCTGAAAGATCTTACTTTCATGTGATACAGATGACTGGCTGTTAACCTAGATGGGGCTTTTGGAAAGGTTTAGTTATATTGGAGTAATCTACTGCTAAATTCACCTTTCTCAGCCTCACAGTTCCAACTAAAATTGTGAAAAGTAAATCGTTTTCCACACGCGCACCAACTAAATGAAGCAAATTAAATGGAACTGCTATATTATTTTATGCTTTACGGGGGATGACATATTTACAAGAGACTTATGAGTGTAAGTTCACATCCGTTTATTTTTAAAGTACGCCGAAAACCCTACTTAATATAGGGTTTTCGGCGACACTTACTGGGATTGTTCCGTTTTCATCTATTATCTCAGCTAAATACGATACCGCTTCAGATTATATATCTACATTTGACGAAATAATTTTAAGTTCTTGCTGTTGACTTGTTCTCTTCATGTAAAAAGAGTTTCAAGTTCTTGCTCCGTTAATCCGTTAAGGAAAAAAAAATTGTCTATTAACCAATAGACAATTTTTTTTTCCTTAACTACTTAAAGTTAAATGATTATTGCAAAAGAGACTTTTCTTCTTGCCCTCAAATATTATCTTGATGTTTCTTTAATTTCATGGCAGCAGTAACTTTTTCTGAAAGATCGAGATCAGAGTCAAGTTTTGTACCAAATTCTTTATGTAGAAAACACGTGATTCGACAAAAAACACCAGAACTAACTTTCTGTTTAATGTCGCCACGTTCTGCTTCTACAACCTAACGAACTTTGGTAACAAAACGGGATTCATTTGATTCGTATGTAGTCAGCTGATTGTGATTTCTAAACATTTAATTAGTTTGCTAATTCTTCTAAGTTCTTACTGTCTCTTACTTCTCTTTGTTAATCAATTTACGAAAGCCACGATCAAGTACAATAATGTCATCTTCTTTCAGCAACTTTACAGACCATTAGGATCATTTAAGATGATCCTAATGGTCTAATAAGATAATTTCAGCATATAAACGATGCTGATTATCTATATTTATCTAGAACAAAACCATTTGTAGTCCATATTTTAAATCGTTCGCACAGAGGGACTTTCTTTCGACCATATGATTTCCTTTGATATTCGTTATTCCTACTTTTTTATGACAAATGTAATGTTACATCGCAAATAAATATGAACTGGCCATCTTTTATTTGATATATATTTTTTGGCAGTATTTGATGTATTATATATAATTTGATGATTGATGTCTCCCTACTGATAATACTGTGTCAAAACATCTTTTTCAAACTTAGAACATTACAGTAGTCTGATACCGTTTATTTTCGAACTGAACCCTGGTACGACTCCTATATGCCTCTAACCGTTTTTTTGAAAACGTGATCTCCAATTTTATCAAATATGAACTTTTATCAATTATGGCGCAAGTATTTTTTCCAAATGACGAACTTCAAACTGGTCACATTGGTCTTCGAATTAATTAGAAAATTGTTAAATCTTTATCGTCGAATCGCTTTTTTATAAAGTGGTTTATACAACACCGATTGCCTTCGGGAATAATTAGTAATATTTTGGAAAAATATTGTTGGTGTGCTTCAAACGGAACTAAAGATGATCCATAAACGTAACAGTATTCGTGAGTCGCCGTAATGATTCTAGGAACATCTAACTCCACAGTAGTGATGGTTAAAGATGGAAAAATATCAATAAAATCGGCTTATGTTCGATACTCACGCGATCTGCAGATGAATCCTCAGCAGTCTTAAGTATGTCTTGGTCGTAGCTTGTAATAGTAGGGGAGGATACTTTTTTTAATCAGGATTTACTCTAGCGTCATAAAGACCTACTGGGTTATAAAGTTTAGATTATGAAAAGAATGTATAAAATATATCATTCCATCATTAGTGGAGCAATTATAGATTTTCAAAAATGTAAAAAAAAACAGTTTCATGAACATACTCGAGCGTGTCAAATAATGATATTATGCATGTCTTATGTATTTTTAAAAGTGTACAAATGTACATATCTGACTATTTCCATGATATGGAAGGTCGTACGTAGGGTACGTAGGGATGGTCGTATGTGCAAAAAAACTAACTTTGCACACTCAAGCGCATCAGATTAAGATATATATGGTTCATTGTTATGCCCTTGACGCGCTGTCTTATAATCTGACAATTATCTAGACCAGCCGTACTCAACCTTTTTTTTACTAGGGCCAAAAAACGTTGCAGTCATGGGATCCCGGGCCGCAAGTGAAATTATTAGATCATGAGTAAATCAAAGGTAACGATGTATTTACTTTATTAATAAAAAAATGTATTTTAATGCGATATTTGATACTGTGAACACTTTTTCACAATTTTGTCAAGATCTGGCTTCTTGCTACATGCTACTCTTATTACATCATCAAGGTGAGAATCTGTGAGTTTATTTCTGTATAGATTCTTTGTATATTTCATTTTAGAAAAAGAAGATTCGCTCGTATACGTATACCCAAAGAATGTTAGTAAGATTTGGGCACATCTTTGTACGTTTTTATATTTTTGGGGAACAATGCTCCAAAACTCTACATATTCTCTGTACTCCCTTTTTTCTTTAAACACGACTTCTAGGTTAGTGTCGTTTTTAAAATCAATAAATTCATCAAACAATTCCGCGTGATTACAACTTAAAACTGAAGCCAACTCTGTGATAGTCGTTGTTTCTAAATGCCATGGATTTTCTATAAGCAACAAACATTTCTTTATTTTTCTTAGATCTTGGAACCTTTTTTGGAATTAGTTTATTAATGCCGTTATAAAATTTGAAATTATAGTACAGTTATCATCCGAAATGTTAATACCATCTTCTGTAGTTTTAATAACAGTTGGAAAATTGTGCAGCTGTTTGTTCTGGATTTCTGTGTGATAAATACTTAGCTTTTCCTCAAATGCAAACACTTTATTAGCCATATTAGAAACTATGTTATCTTCACCTTGTAAGTTCCGATTGAGATTGTTCAATTTTTCCGTAATATCGCACAGAAAAGCTAAAAGACACCACCATCCATCATTTTGTAATTCAGGGTACACTTTATTATTTTGGTCTAAAAACAGTATTATTTCATTGCGTAATAAGAAAAATCTTTCCAAAACTTTACCTCTACTAAGCCATCGCACCGAGGTATGTAAAATTACGTCGTTATGCTCACTTCCCATTTCTTGCAGAAGGTTTTTAAATCTTCTGTGGTTCAATTTTCTTGTTCGTATAAAATTAACAATATTTATAACGGTTTTCATTACAGCTTCTAACTCCGGATTTACAGCACACGCCGCCAAGTTTTCTTGATGTATAATGCAGTGAAATGTTATTAAATTGGCAAATTGTATTTTTTCTTAAATAACGAAAAAAATTCATTTTCGGATCCAATCATCGAAGGACAACCATCTGTACATACACACACGGTTTTTCGTATATCAATTTCATTTTGTTCTAAAAAATTACAAATAGTATCAAGGTAATCTGTGCCTCGCGCGCGTGTGACCTTTCATTGGCAGGAGCATCAAAAAATTTTCATTCATTAAATTGTTTTCTGTATAATATCTAACAAACACCGAGCATTGCGATATTGATGAAATGTCGGTGCTGGAATCGAATGCCAAACTAAAAAAAATTAGAAATGTCTTCGATTCGCCTCACACAGGTTGAATCCGAAAGCTGTAGTTTTTTTATATCAGAAAGTATTTGTTTTTTGTTACTGTATTTATCAAAAAGTATATCAGCAGTACTAACAAAACATTCTTTTATGATTTCAGCATCGGTAAAGGGTTTCATATGCTTACCAAGAATGTAACAAATTTCATAGGATGCCTTGGTTACCGCTGAGTCCTGTGATATTGCCACGGCCATTGACTTTTGTTCTTGTTACAATGACTTCTTAAAAAAAATCAATTTCTCATTTCTCAAATCCGAGCCAGGTGATAACGCTTCGTCGAAAGATTTATGTTTTGTGGTAAAATGACGCGCAATATTGTATTTCTTCAATATAATACTTTCATGACATATCAAACAAGTAGCTGCATTGTTTTTGTTCGGCACAACAAAATAATCTTTTTCCCACTCATCTTGAAATAATCTATTTTCACTTGTTATTTTTCTTTTATACTTTGATGACACTCCTGACATTATGTAAAAATTGCAATAACAGTTTTCACTAAATAACAACAATTACTTGCAATAATTAAGAGAGATTAGATATGTAAAAAAAAATCAAAACACGTTACGACCGACTAGTAAACAAAGCACTTAGGTTCATTGGTAGAAAGGGGATTCCCATCCTGCGTTCTGTCTCGCTCGCGCAACCATAGACTACAATAATAGGCTGCGTTCAATTTTTGTTCCGAATCACTCTTTCTCCGATAGGCGCGAAATTCCAATGGGCCAATCAAAAAGGCCTGACGGGCCGCAGGCGCCCGCGGGCCGCACGTTGAGTATAGCTGATCTAGAGGAATTCGCCTAATCTGACAAACTTAATTAATTAAAAAAAGGATCAGCAAATAGCATGCAAATGAGAAAGTACATGTATTTTATTTATAAGAAAATAATAAAAGAATATTTTTTTTTAATCATCATCTTCATCGATAGATTCTTCATCCTCCTCATTAATTTCATCCTCAGATTGCCTATCTGTAACAACAAATAATTAGAACATTTAACAATATTTTTTATATGAATAACGTGTTTTTTAATTACTGGACAAAAAATGTACCAAATTCTGGAGTATCCTCAAGAACGTCAGGTGTTATGACTACATCCTCATGTGCTTTTGGCAATTGATTACTTGTAAACCAGATCATTTTGAACTTTTCTTCGAATACTTTCCATTTATAGCCAGCCCGTTGGTAAAACATAAATATTTTTTTGCAATATGAGCATTAGTCGACAAGTATATAATGAATCTTGTGCGTAACATCTGTTGAAGTAACTCCGATTGACAGGGTGGCAAGTTGTACGCATTATACTTCCGGATACTTAAAGAATAGGATTGAGATTTGCCTTTTATTTATTGTGCATTTTATTGAAGATAATAATCCTAGCTTAATTGACATCGTCTAACTTTTTCAGTCCATACAAGTTGCAAGTAAAAGACTGTATGATGTTAAAATAATCTTCTAATTTAATATATTTTAAAATAATCTTGTTATAATATATGTTAAAATAATCTTCTAATTTAAGATAATCTTTGATTCGAAATGCAGAAAAGTTTGTTGAAAAAATTCATTTTTTTTTTTCTTGTTTCCTCTAAATGATAGAAAATATTATCAAATATTGTAGATTCTTGAGCTTGAATACAAAACTAGTGCGAGCAATAAGTAAAAGTGACTGGATGTAGGGAGCTTGACATTCATTTGCAATATCCTGATACAATTCTAGACTTTTGAAGACAGTTTAACTATTTGTACGACATATATTTATGGGAGTCAGATATGAAGCTTTTTGAACTCGTGAATCGTCTACTTATTTTGCTGTGAAATCCAACATATTCCTTATAGCATCCACGGAACGTCCAGCTGTTTCGACATATTTAAACTGTCTGAAACTTTATTAAGCTCTGAGATTTCTACCTGACTCCGGGTGGTAATTTTTAATGTCTTGGTGAATGGGTGCATTTCAGAAGTATCTTCTTTGAAAGCCCTACCTTTTCAGTGCTTGGTTTTTGTGGTGGTAACAGATGATTCAGAAAAACTACCACCCACAATCTCATCGTGGTTGAATTATCATGTACAGTAGGACAAGAAGACTCCGCAGTTACCATATCAGGATTTTGCATGATATTCTTAAAAATGATCCTCACCGTATATTGCAAAGTATTTTCGCCGTTTAGAGTTTCTACGAAGCGGTAGAAATTGTCGAATGCGACACCAGTATTCAAGTCCGGGCGACGTAGAATATCTTCAGGACATACGAGTGATACGTGATCACTATTTACCGTTGAAAATGTCAGCTTAGTCTCTGTCACTTCTAAAGTCGTGTAAGAGCAACAGTGTCGATATTTTGACAGTATGTTTTTTACTATTACATAAGCTTTTCACTGACAGAGCAAGTGTTATATTTTTAGGTGACATCGTCTAAAAATTTTGGACGTAACATGAATAAATATACTGAATATGTAGGCCATAATTGAATAGCTAGTTCAAACGTGAATATTGGCATTTTAAACTAAGTAAGAATACTATTATTATTATAGTACACAAAACAAAAAATCCTCGACTACAAAACTTCGAATATTTTCATATCGAATGTCCTCTACGATCATGCGTTCAAAAAACTAACCATACAGAAAATTAAATAGTCAACTGTGAAAAGAAATTAGTGTTTATACAAGCGAATAAAATAACCAGTAAGACTAACTATTGAATGAAAAGAATAAAAAAATATTTTGGTTAAATTTAGTTTCATATACCAGTGTATTCGTTGTGTTGCTACTACATCCGACATGTATAAATGTCAAATGAGTTATGTACTTGAATAATACTTTGTACATAATTGTTGATCATGCAAGAAATTATTGAATATGTGTATAATAAGAAAAACAGATATTATCAAAATAAAAATTAATATTACTGTTGTATTTTCTACCCCACGCTAGATGGCGTTTATTCAAATTGGACATATCCTGAATCGCGCTATGGTTTGGTTCATATATATTTTGTTGGCTATTCATTTTTCAGTACTTCTACTTGCTGAATTGTGTTCTCCCCCACAGGTCAGGATTTTAGATACCGTTAAGGGCAAATTTTTCAGAAAATTTTATTTATGCATTACTACCCTTAATGGCTGTATTGATAGGCCCGTTCGAAAAGCAGTTTTTCAAAAAAATATTAATAAACTCTTTGTTTGCCCTTATTATTTTATAAATAATAAGATTTAATTAGAGGTCACTATCAGCAACTATTTTACGGCGCTTTGGCGAAATCTTTACACATTTCAGAATGTAGTCCTTTTGTCGCTGATAATTTGCACGATCCCAATAAATTTTACAAATTTCATCCCTTTCGCGTTCTGAAAAGTTACTATTTCATTTAAATATGCAATTTGTACAATTTACAGCTTTAGGAGCTTTAGCCGAACACGGTTTTTTTTTTTTTTTATAAGGCATGCAAGCTGAGGTCTTTGAAACTTTGTGACATTTTCTTTCCAAGAATATGTTTTGCATTTTCTACATCTAGTTAATGTTTTTTCATTATCTTGGGCATTCTCATAATCTGAAAAATCTGATCATATATCAGATTTTCACACTGACATTACCTAAAAAATCTGATATATGATTATCACCTGATGTCAGAGTTTGCACTAAAGTTTGCTGAACTGATGATCTAATTCCTGTAATTGTTTATCAATATCATTTTGGTTAAATGTTCTTTAGTAACTCTATTAAATGGTATGGAGTATATTATTACTACTTACCAGGTAATAATTATTGTTCTCACTAACGGTATTTCAAAACTCTATTTGATTTTTTCATTGTTTTCTATCTGCTGTAAAAATGTTGTATTAAATATTATGAAACTAAAAATAATCAACCATAACAAACAAAAGGTAAAAATAAATATATATTTTTTTTCTGACACCGCAATAAGTTTGTCCGCTGTTTTTGTTGTGATGAAATCATCGTTACACGAAGATCTTTGTTGAGCTTCTTTTAATGATCAATCCAACATTAATGTACCTTGAATTATACATTTCTTTCACATTTCTTACGCCATATTAAATAAGTAACACAAACCCACACATAACAATAAATATTTTTCATAAATCCGGGAAAATTGACATAATAAATAATGGAGACGTAGACGTACAGTATACTGCCGGTATCTTTTTCGAAGCAGTAGATGATGATAATTACATTTTTTAAAAGACAAAAATATGAAAGTACGTTAGTGGTGACTTTTTCTTGTACACGTCTACGCAAAAATAATGAACTAAGGGAATAAAAGTATTTTTTCCCAAAAACTGTAAATTTACTTAGTTTTAGAAATCTGCAAAAACTTGGGAATTGATTAACTTCAATTTAGTCTTCTATCTTTAATGCAATTAATAATTTTTATGTTCTTTTATTATAGGCCAGTACTACCGATGATATGTATACAAAATCAGCAGATGCTCACAGTCTGTTGCGGCCGGAATTTGTTGAGAGTCTTTGGTATATGTACCAAATAACTGGCAACACTACTTACCAGGATTGGGGCTGGCAAATATTTCAGGTGAGTTTCTTCAAGTTTTATTATATATTAATAGACATGGTCAAATTACAACAGCGATTGAGTTTAATTTTTCATATTATAGGCATACGAGTGCCTCTTCGTACACTTAAAATTTCATGTCTCCCAGCTTGCAATCTTTTTTAAACTGTTTTTTTAAACAACTAAACTGACGCAAATCTCCATAAATGCGATTTCTAAATTGTCATGTCAAAAGTAAGCTCCAAGAAGTCAGGCGTTGTTCGTGGCAGATAAATACAATATCCTTAGCTATAAACTTCTAATCTCATACCATACATAAAACGTTAGTGATGCATAAACATGATATTAAATTTATCAATGACGGGAAATAATCGGGATAAAAAGTAGTGTTATTTTATGATTGTCATTCTCATCCCTGTCAAAAGATTCTGACCAATGGATTCAATGGACACGTTTGAATATATTTTTTGTAGATAACATTGCCCGATTATGTTTTTCTTCGGTTTTTATGCCTATGACAGCACAAAAATGTTTCCGTTTACTAAGATTTAATTTAATGATCGGAACGATGCCTACAATTTGAATATTGATAATTTTTAAATCTTTAATTTACAAATTTGATCTCCTGAGCAATATTAGGAATGAATTAAGTATATATCTGAAGTGAAAATTCTTCACGTTAACATACATAGTATAAGCTACAATTTTAACTCAGTCTTTATTTTATTAGAGAGAATAAATTACCAAATTGACATTAAAATCCTAATCGAATGCTGGTTATCAGTAAATTCTACCGAGGATGCACTAGTGAGTTTGGTGGAAGATGCAATGCAAAATGGTAACAGGAAAAAAAAAAGAAAAAGTATATTTCTGGATATTTCTAAAGCCTTTGATACTGTACCTCTATTTCTTCTGCATTAAAAACTAGAAAATATTGGCATACGTGATATTCCTTGGTTAATCCGCGAGAATTTCCTTGGAGATCCCTCTTTAAAAGCTAGTTCTCTGAAAGACCTCAAACCGGTGACAATAATTTAAGTGTCATCACTTAAATCAAAGTCCAGACTTGGCTTTCATTACACGAACTTTTGGATCTCGCCTCGTATATAGCAAGCCGCTATGTGGTACGGAATTAGAAGATGTACGGTAATACGGGGTATTGGGTTGGCAACTAAGTAAATTTATTCTGTTATGTATTGCCCATTTTGATCAATGACCTTTTGCCATCTTTCAGACAGCGTCAATATTCCACATTCATAATAGCAAAAAGCTGAATCAGGTACGATTTGACACCATCATCGTTATTAAATTTTATCATCGAGGGAGTTTTGTAAAGATCGAAACTAAAAGTAGTCAGATAGTGCAAGGTCAGGACTATATGATAGAAGTGGAAAAACATCCCAAACAGGCTCCAATATTTTTTGCCGAGTGGCCAAAGATGTGTGTGGCATTGTCATGATGGAATAAATTAATATTTCTTGTTGATTGAGTTGGTTTTCCTGGCCTGCTCCACGACCTTTTCTGCTTGATAGTGTTGTAAACAACCCATTTTTATCGCCAGTTATCAGTCGTTTTAAAAATGGATCATTTTCATTACGTTTCTTTAACAAATCTAAGCTGTTAAAGCGTTGCGTTAAATGCGTTCTCTACAATCTCACGTGTTGTCCACTGTTACGACCTGGATCGATTATTGCTTTGATTAGAGTGTCATCAACTTCAACTGGACGACAATAGCTTTTTTTTATCTTTGAGTGAAAATCCAGGGAAATATAAAAGCAAAATATGACGAAAACCAACGAATGCCAAACGAAAAGTACGCAACCGATCAAAAAATTTTTTTATTAATTGACAGCTGAATTGCCAACTATTAAATAACAAAATGTGACTTACATTTGTACGACTACGTCTGCATTTTTAAAAATTTGAGCCATCTATGCGTGAAATCCGCAATTACTTGCCACCCTGTTACAAAAATGCTATAAATATCGTTTTTTTATTATTAATGCGTCATTTAAAACTATGGAGTCTATAATCAACTGCTGCTTTTTCTACACCCTTTTTGTTACTCTGCAAGTGTGTTATGCTTATCGAAATGATTATAGATTACTTTACTCAAGCGTGCTGTAAAAATGTTATGAATTGTCTGAAAGCAAGGTATTGATCTGTAGGTTGATGGATTTTGAGTGTCATTAAATTTAGATAAAATAATAAGGTGCTGAGGGTTATTTTGGAAGAAGGTATCCACGACGGCCAGATCAAACGCAACCATCTGCCTAGATACACTACCATCTTCTATATACACTACCATCTTAATTCTTTTCCGACATGAACACTTACATCGAGTTAAGTTACTCGATACTCAGCACCTTAGAGTGGGTCCCACTCAAATCAAATTGATTACTGGTTGATCAGACGGTATCATATGGGCAGGGTTACTTACTGACTGTAAGTAAACGGCCCAAAATCGTCTTCTCGTCATGGACTTCAATGTCACTTCAAAGAATAAAGTAACCGAGAAACTAAGGCCTCAGATCGAGTAGTGTTGATTGCTGAATGGACCGCTACGTCATCGATAGGGAGACATTGTGGTGGAAAGACTAATACCGAGACTGCTCTGGGACTGAGATGCTTGGGATCGAGCTTAGGCGGCAGTCATTGCGGCGGACAGACGAATTCTTGGCGTTGCTAAGGGAGGACGTGTCATCGATAGGGAGACATTGTCTTGGAAAGACATGGTGCAAGAGGTAACTCATGAAAAGAAGGCTTTAAGAAGTGGCAGAAATCCAACTATCCTGAAGCCAGACTGGAGTACATAGTAGCAAAACATGTAAAGCGACGCAAAGACATTTCGCGATATCTTATCGCAAAATGTCTTTGCGTCCAAGATTTCCAGTGCACGTTGGTCTGTAATCACGTTTCTATGAAGGAGAAATGGAGAAGCTACTTGCAGGAGCTGCTGAACACTCAGCATCCGTGCAGTCTTCATCACGAACCACCGTTTAACCTCGGACTTGTTGCCCCATTAACATTTGAAACTCGAAATTGCCTTTGACATTCCGAGATTCTTCAACGGTTATTGGGCAACCAGTCCGAGGAAAACCGGTGGGACCTAACGAAATCCCAATAAAAGCGTCGGGCTTTCTTATTCTGCTCATATTTACTGATCCTTTTAACCATATCTTGAACACTGGAAAGATGCCACACCAGTGACGGCTTAGTTTCCTTACACCTTACAAGGAAAGCCATATACAAAGGAAGGGGCAGTGTTCAAAATTGTGGTACTTATAGGGGCATTAAGCTTATGAGTCACACCATGAAGCCCTTCGAGCACATGATCGATATCAGGCTCCGCAGACAGTGTACTGTCTCTGAGTTTCTATATGATTTCAGTCAGGATCATGTAGTATGGACGCCATTTTAGCCCTCAGAGCTTTGATAGAGGCATACAGCGAAAAGAAGAGAGCACTGCATGTGTTTTTTTAGATCTGCAGAAGGCCTCTGACTGTGTGCCTCGTCAGTGTAT
Organism: Eueides isabella; assembly: GCA_019049475.1. NCBI lineage: Eukaryota > Metazoa > Arthropoda > Insecta > Lepidoptera > Nymphalidae > Eueides > Eueides isabella. The sequence continues at coordinate 14,642,654 of CM032383.1, forward strand.
CTTGTGGGCATTGCGTTTGAAAGGCATCAGAGATATGTATCACATTTCGGCTTCCATGGTTAGGACTACTGTTGCCGAGCCCATACCTTTTCAGATTATAGTTGGGGTGCACCAGGCCCTCAGCTCTTAGCCTATTCTTATTCAGTGTAGTGTTAGATATTGTCTCGGTTCTAATCTAAGACCAACCTCCGTGGCTGATGATGAAAAAAAGAATTAAAAAAAAAAAGAATAAATGGTACGCTTGAGAACAGCAGTCTTAAACTAAATGTGTCGAAGACCGTGTGCATGGCTTGCGGGAGACCGGACTCGAGCACTATCCATGTAGGTACCTCAACTTTTCCGATTTAACCAGCCGTCTTCTTAACTTCGGATCCGTTATGCACGAGTCTGGAGGCATCGATCACGATATTCATGGCTGACTAAGCGCAGCCTGAGGTAAAAGGCAGGAGGTCTCTTGTGTGGTCAGGAGGTTTTTGGTGCATAGCATGCGCTGATATCAAAGTTTTAGCTATTCTACTCGGGCTACAGGTTGAATTTACTAAATACTGTGATTTTCTTTGTTTGTTGGTCAACCGAGCTACTGAAATACACTATACTACAAAAGTATGATCTGAAAAGCTTATGTGATACATTTCATTAGTAGACCCTAAAAATATTGTTACCACCACTCCACATAAAACTTGGTCTGTTGGACATTTCAAAGCGGGTTCTTAATTTTTGTTTTCATTTGTAACGCAGTATTCTTCAAGCACAAATAAGCATTTCTTTTAAATGTTTTTTAACTTTTTTCGGGCTAATGTCCAACTGATACCCACCAACCTGTCTGCTCAGGTGGTATACCTGATAGTCAGAATATCTCAAAAATATTCGCTGAGGGTCATTTATTTATACGTGTCGACCTCGTCTCACTCAGATAACGAAGTTGAGGTTATGTATGAGGACTTAAGTAGATCCATACATAAAACTTACTTCACCGTGGTATAGGGGATTTTAACGTGAAACTTGGCAGAAGAGTTGATTCAGAGTTGAGAGTGAGACAAATTGAATATGGACAGAGGAACCATAGAGGACAGAGGCTGCCCGACATTCTGTATAAAGAGGGCTTCTTAATGACAAACTCCTTTTTCCAGAAGCCACGATCAGAGTAAGTGGACATGGATAAATCCTAATGGTACGGTTAAAAATCAGAATGAAGTCCCATTTTGACCAACAGGACGACACATCTTCGATGCTATCTCTGAAATTTACAGGAAGAAAACCAGAAGTGATCCCCCAATGGTAAGAAGTACGTTGAAAGTTGACGTCAAAGTCGGGAGGTCTCGACTGTTGAAGTCTCCGACCATTTAATACCCATACCCAAAACCCCGAAAGCTTTAAACTACAATTGCAGAATCGCTTTAGTGGTCTAGTGCATCGCGATTCAGTGGATGATGTTATCAATTAGGTTTGTGGGACCCGATGATCGTCCTGAGAGACCTGCTGAGCATCAACTCTGATAAGGAGGTACTCGGGGCTCTCAGGATACAGAATGAGGAGTTGTTCGAGAACCTCGCCAAGGAGGATAGCAGGATGCTCGTCAAATTCGGCGAAAATACCAGGAACCCCCACACAAGCCACCTGGTTCTGTCGGTCTCCCCGATAATATGGAGGAGAGCGACAGACCTAGGAGCGCTCCAAGTGGACCTGCAGTCCGTCAGGGTTAGGGACCAATCTCCCCTAGTGCAGTGCTCCCGATGTCTGGCATATGGCCATACTAGGATGCACTGCACTGAGGAGGCAGACGTCTGCAGCCACTGTGGGGACCAGCACATGAAGGTGAAATGTGAACTCTGCGGCTACTTACCTCATTTATAAAAAATACGTTAGGGCTAAGATTGACCGCTCAGACAACACCTTCAGTCAAGACTGCCCTGTCCGCAGAATGTGGAAATCTTTGGCACGGTCGACAGTGACATACTGCTGAAGTTAAGAGGATGGACTCCCAAAAAAGCCTTCGCAGATTTTACACGAGGATAGTATGCGGGCGCTGGGTGTGCGTAAAATTAAGTTTACCCATGATAACGAGTATGTGATGCCTGCACCTGAGGGCCTACATCCTGCGGACCATATGCGCCTGAATTTCGTTAAAGCACTGTACTGGGCCGAATTTCAGGCGAAACGATGATAGCCTCCAAGTGTAGGAAAATATCGTTAAAATACTTGACTGGCCCCCGAAAGCAACGTACTTCAAGAAAAGATAAAAGAACTTTTTCAAGCCCGAATAAAGAATTGTCTCAATTCTGGGTAAACTTGCAAGCGGGGAGCGCAAATCTTGGGGCATATAAACGCAAAATCGTTATCGAACAAGACAAAGTCGTCCACAATTTTGCAGCATCTGAAAGGAAGGACAACATACATATAAAATAAAAATAGAAAAAAATAAGTAAAAGCAAATGTACGTATATCTACTAGATTAAATATAGGTGGGTCGAAATATAGATACTAAGTTTCAAGAATAATTTATAAAAATATATAAAATAACTAATAAAAAATTACGTAAAATAGAATAACAGCACTGTAAAAATTTACATAAAATTTAACATGAATAAGACAAACCAATAATAAAAAGATGAACAAAGGCTCTGATTACGTCAGGGGTGCTTAGGATAAAAAAACAGGTTTATGGAAGCTGTCCATACTAACCCGACACTTCACCGAAAACATATTCGACGTTAGCCTATACGAGATTAGAGTGGCTGTAAAACAGGTTGAGAACAACAACTTACTAGCTGAGAACGGATTCACTTCGGAGCTTTTAAAAGCGAGTGGAAAACTGATTCTTGAAGTCCTTCAGAAGCTCTTTAATTCCATTTTGCTCGAAGAAGGAAACTCACCGAAAGCATGGACCAGGATTATCGTCGTCTTGTTCTTCCAGAAGGGAGATAACACCTAATTGAAGAACTACAGGTCAATATATATCATTCCTGAGCCATGTTTACAAACTGATTTTCAAGTCATCACGAATCGTCGGTCAAATCATATCAGTATACCGAAGTGTTTCAAAATGTTTGTACACTACAACACCACAACGTCGATCCGAAGTACAAGAAGAGCGTACAAAGACAATTTCATTACAGCGCGGGGACATAATTAAGACATGAATACGTCATATCTCCGATCTGTTTACCACCTCGCTAGAAGATGCCTTCAAGCTTCTTAAATGGAAGGGCTTCGGCATCAACACTAACAGCGAGTACATCACTCATATTGAATTTGCAGACGATATCGTTGACATGGCAGAATTTCTGGAAGACTTAGGCCTCCTAGTGTTTTAAGACAGTCTCCTAACTGGTATGCTTTAAAATGAATATAGACAAGACGAAGGTCGAATGTCCATGTTGTGCCCACCTCTATAACCATTAGGAAATCTGTTTTCGAAGTTATCGACGACTATATACCAAGGCCAAGTGATCCAACTAGGTAAGTCCTACTTTGAGAAAAACGACACTTTGAGAACCGTCCGTATTAGAGGCACATTGCCTCCCTGGCTTATGTCCAGCAGTGAACATCGGTTAAGGGATGATGATAACAACCATTGCCGTCGTTAAGTCAATAGTCTATAAAATGTAACAGTAATAGTCACTTGCAGAGAGAGGAAATCGTGGAGCAACATGTAGGCTATTTATTATCCCGTATATCCGGGATCCGATCCGCGAAGACATACAGACAGACAGACATTAAATGATTAAACATTTTACTATGAAATACGAAAATGTGTACGAGTATGAGTGTTTGATATTAGAATAATAAAAAATGTGTTTTTCGTAGAAGTAGGAGGTGTTACTTGGTTTTTGGTTGATGGTTCTATATGAAAATTAATCTACATAATAAAGCGAAATTTGTTACTTTTGTCTGAAATCTTAGAAACTATCGGTTGGATTTCATTTAGTTTGTACCAACGACGTACTCCCCTTGATTACTAATGCATAAAACGTTCAGTGACTGAACTCGATGCCACGCTTTCTTTTATTACCAGAGCGTAAAAGTCAAAACATCAAATATTTCATTTAAAAATATTAAATATTTCACTTCTTCGAGTGGGGATCGAGCCCACAACCAACCGCCTACAGTCACACGCTTGTGCCGTGCGCTACGACAGGCCCCAAATCTTATATAATTGGAAAGCACACGCACACCATGTATTATTAGCATTACCTATACGTATTTTTATATTGTAACTAACATAACTGTTTCCATCATTACAGGGCTTCGAAAAGTATGCAAAAGTGCCAAACGGATATACATCTCTAGCAAACGTCAAATCTGACAAGCCGAGGACACGAGACATGATGGAATCATTCTTTCTATCGGAAACACTTAAGTATCTGTATTTATTGTTTAGTGATGATCGTTTCGTCATAGATCTTAGCAAATACGTCATCAATTCTGAGGCTCATCCTCTACCGATACACAAAAATTAATTTCTATTGACTTTTTTTTATAAGTCTCCTATTTTTTAGTTTCTAGACATTTGTATAGAAAATTCGTATCTGTTTTATACGATAATGTGTGAACGGTAATATTTTGTTTTTATATTTAATACTTTTTGTAGTATTCTTCTAATATTTTCAAAATTTAAACTATCGTTTTTGTTTTCTTTAACTTTGTCAGTTCATAATGTAGTTCTATCACCGGTGATAGATATTGCAATAATGGCTTTTGTCATTTATGTTTGTTATGACATTGAAATTTCTCTAAAGTGTTATAAATGCTGGTTTACATAATTTTATATTTTATATATTCCAATATTGAGTATAATTCAATAAATATTTTTTTTTACAAAATAGTTAAAACTTCACTTTATATAACATAGTTTATATTTTTTTTATAAAAATGCAAATATTTACTGATTTAAAGTAAATTACGTTGTTATAGGTAAATTGAAAGAAAATTGTCTGCAATAATTAATTTTTAAGTAACTTTGTCTTTTATATATGTAGATCTTATTTATATTTATATATACAAGGTTACATTCATGTTTCATGATATTATTATTGTAATATATTTCAAGTCTACTTTAAGGTGATAATAACAAATATTATGCTAAGCTTAGTTTAATCTTCAAGTAAATTTAAATATTCGTTCAATATTAATTACTGAAAATATTTTTACTGTCTGTACGTAATTTTATTAAAATCAACTTAATTCGTTCGTATCTTTTATGGTTTCTGCAGTTTGTAGGCAATTCATATTTTTGCTAATGTTTTATATTAACTTTTAACATTTTTTCTAACTATACACTGTTTTGTATTTGGTATGCGAAGAATCTGTGACAATCTATAAAACGTTTACTGAGACTTGTGACATATAATTTACTTACGATATTTTTAACTATGAAACGTAATGTATCGCAATAAATTTCAATTAGTTGTTAATAATTTAGAAATATTAAAATAGAAGCCAGAAATAGGGAAAATTCTGGATGTTTTTTTTTTAATGGAGGTAAGTCTGTAGAGTGACTATTATAATTATAACCAAAAATCTTCATCTCTTTCTTCAATAATTTTCTTTCTTCATTAATTGCTCTGTTTATTTTATCTATATAGATTTCCTTTTCTTGCTAGTCCAGTTTGTTTGTGCTACTTAAGTAATACGTTCTTGGCGTTTCCCTTAATTGTGATTATTGAAACTTTTCAATTTCTACCTACTATTTTATTTTTATTTTAATGATTTACTTCTTTACAAAGTCTTTCATTTTCTATACACGCCTTTTTTGTTCACGATGTGCTTTCTTAATGACATTATTTTACTTTGAACCTTTGAACTTTAGAACTAAATGTTTTACATAATTTACATTTTTTTTTCTTATATGAAATTATTTTCATATCTTCTTATTAAATTGACTAGTTATTATGTAAATACTTAATTTTGACATAATGTGTCTTGATGTAATATGCCACCCACTATAGAGCTTAGCTTGTATATAATTAGATATGTTTATATATTTATGTCAAATACTAACATAGATGTACGTATATTACGTGTTGCCAGGTATAATTTTCTTTCATGTTTAATATTAATTTTATATAGTCGTTTCTTTTTTATTGTATGTATGTTTTACATTAAAACGTTTATATGAATCAATGTAAATATAGAATTAAATCGTTAATCTTATCATTTTTTTTAATAAAACCTGGCAACACTCAATAGGTACGATTATATATCTTCGGAGAATGTAATTATATATTTTTTCTAAGATAAAAAGTCTTTAAAAAATATATTTTTTCACTTTCCACAAATACGTTATACTCTGTAATTTAATGTAAGTAATATTTAAATAGTAATAATCAAACTGAGAATCCTACCAATACAATAAACTGTGTTCGTTACTACAGGCATTTAAGATTAATTATTAATTTAATTATTCTCTTATTATATAATACGTATTTTGCCAAATTGTAGTGTTTATGTCATTTCTATTGACAGATCAGTAGCAACAGGTTATAAATAAAAAGATGGACGGTTATTATCTGTATTTAATGATACTATTTTATAATACTTTTTTTTTTAAATAATATTGTAAGAATTTTGTAATAAAAAAAATATATCAATTGAATGTAATTTCGTAATAATCGTCTGTATTAGATTACAAATAATATTCAGTAGTTTAAAGTCAGTTGTCTTGATAAATGGATGTTTTACGCACATTTTACATTCTTCGTGACTAGTTTTTACTGATTTTCATGTTATTATAACAATAAATCAATAAATAATTAGCATTGAATTGAGAATAAGATAAAATTTTACAAAATGATGGTGGATTCATTTAATTACCAAAACTGTGAAGCTAAATATTATGTTCACACTGAATATTTTTACGGTGTATTTTTCTTTATGAGGCTGAAAGAAACTCAATAACGCCCGCTAATCTGGAAAAACCGTATAAACGATAGCGAGAAAATGCGCGTCAAAGTTTTCTGTCCAAAAAAAATATAATTATCGGTATCGTTTGTAATACGCTAATCAGCTGTTCGTTTTCCATAGAGTTGGTCCTCTGATTTCTCAAAAACTCGATCTGCTGGAGTTGGTAAGTCTTTTTCACTATATACATCAGGTATACAGGGAGCGCTCGCTGTACCTTTCTGAACGTTCGTAAATCGGTCGACACCTCACTGCGTTCAACGCTGTGCCTTTAAAACTATTCCGAAAAGCCTCTACATTCTTATTATGAAAAGAATATTTAAAAAAATATATCGTTTCGATCGTGGTTTTAGTGTCTCCTAAAGGGGAATCCCCCGTTAAGTGTCTATGGTATAAATGTTATGACTATTGGCGTGGTCCGTAATTAGCTCACATCGCTCACAGCGCGCCAACGCTCGGTCCGTATTGAGCTTTTATCGCTTACAGTTAGCGTTGGGAATAGTATGACGTCACTTGTGACGTCACTGGCTAGTGCTAACAGTGCTGACGGGTCGGAGCGTGGGCACCGTGAGCGTTGATGTTATTTTAACGTTTATTTGACGTTTAATATATCCTTCACGTCAATGTCACTTTCGTCAATTTCTTCAATTGCGGAAAATGCTTGAATACAACCATTTTCAAAAGAAATTTATAATCTTCATCGGCTATACCACATACTCCACTCATATTTATATCAAAAAATGCTCTATTAAGTACTTGCGAATTTGACAAGTTAAACATATTAACTTGTCAAAGCCGTAAGCACGCTTACAAGTGGTCCGTATTATTAGTACTGCTAACAGACGTTAGCGAGCTCACTAATATCGGACCGCCTGTTAGCAGTGTAAGCGTTGTGAGCAATGTGAGCATAATTCGGACCATGGCCTATATTAAAGCGCTTAAAGACGTTTACACGGACTCGTTGCTAATGTAATTGCCTATTCACATTTGGTTTATACATTTTATCATATTTTTTATCTTTCTTTATAATTCTATATATAATCACTTTTTTTAAATGTATGTGTGTTTTTTTTTTATATTTATGTACATATATAAATTTAGTAATCTACGTAAAATTACGATAGCAGTTACATGTTATTTGTATAAATAACATTGTGTTAAATAGTTCTAATACATAACTGCGTTTTGTACATTGATAAAGTGCAATATGACAATGTTTCGTTGCGTTTAGTACAATTTCCTACTGACTTAGCTAATATTATTTTTATATAATTGTTTAACGCCGACGAGGTCTGTCATTGCACAGTGGCGTGGGACTGTAAACGCGAAAGGTTATGGGTTGGATCTCCACTCAAAGAAATGAAATATTTAATGTTTTTAAATATAATTTCATATATCTAGATTTCTTTGCTCTGGTGACGAGGTAAACCGCGGCGTTGAGTTCCGCCACGTTTATTAAAATTCGGCGAAAAGTGGAGAATGGAACGAAGTGACATAACACTAGGTTCCCAGGTTCCCTCTGACTACCCTGTCATGTGCGGGATACAGCGTGAAGCTAAAAAAATAATATTTAAGTAGTTAATTTTTGAGAATTAGTTAATTTTTCAACATGCACTTCCTTTTTAGTCATTGTGAAATTGAAGAAAGTGCTTATTGAAATTATGTTAAACTCTATCGTGGACTGGAGGCGGTAGTTAATTTAATGATTACAATGTTTTCCTACACTTTGACTGTTGAATACGTAATGGTTGCTTGTTCGATTTCCGGGTCAATTAATTATTTTATTTAGATTAATTGACGCGTTAAATTACGCCACTCGATACGCAATGTCTCGAATTCGGAAATAACTTCTCTCTTCTCTTCTCTGTTCTCTCTGTCTGCTTTTTTTTAGGTGAAATTAAAGCTAAAAAAATAATTAAATAAATAATTCTCTCTAACCCTTTATAATTTTTTTTTATATTTAATTATAAATATTAAAAAAATATATAAAGGGTTAGAAAGAAAATGAATCTAGTCACAGATATTTTTGATAACTATTATGGTTTTAATACAATTAATAATAACTTTATAGGTTTTTCATTATTTCGTGAGCACTTTTTATAAAAATCTAGCTTTTATTTGCAAAACTCGATAGTAGCGTTATACCAAAAAAAAATATTAAATGATAAAAAAATTGTACATTTTTCTTTAGTTATCGTTTTTGTATGAATTAGGATTTTTTAGGGTTCCGTTTCCCAATAAAAAATTAAACCCCTTTGACAATCGTTTGCTTGTCGAAGCCCTTTTGTTCAAGGGCAAGTTAAAGTATCAAGTAAATCTAATATTAATTATCGAGATGTATTTCTTATTGGCAAATAATAATAAGTTGTAATATAATAAAAGCCAACCGCGCATAAATTTATAATTGTATCTAGCGACCCGCTCGCGGCTTCGCCCGCTTGAATAACACTATATTATTTACTAATCTCAATCAATTTCTTGTTCTAATAAAATTATCACTTTTACTATACATTGAAATTTAAAATTTCAGCTAAATGAATAAAGATTTTGTAGCAATTTCGCTGAACTAAATATTTTATATTGACATAGCATTTTTGTTTAAGAACCTTTTTGAATAAAACAAACACTAAATGTTGGGAGAAAGTTGTCAAAATGAAATATTGAAAACTGCATTTAAATCTGGTTAACGTTTATTGAGATTAGCGCGTACAAGCGCGTAGACAAACAGACAATCTTACAAAACTTTAAAAAAATCACCATTAACAAACGACCCCTCTAAGATTGTTTAATATATCTTTTATGTAAAGACAATGATCAGTTACAGATTTAATATAAGTATAGATAATACATAGCAGCCGCAAGCTTAAGTTTGTCAACTCTATTTTATTTTCCCCGGTACCCCCTTTTGGCGAATCTGAAAACTTTAAAAAAATCACCATTAACAAACGACCCCTCTAAGATTGTTTAATATATCTTTTATGTACAGACAATGATCAGTTACAGATTTAATATAAGTATAGATAATACATAGCAGCCGCAAGCTTAAGTTTGTCAACTCTATTTTATTTCTCCCGGTACCCCCTTTTGGCGAATCTGATATGCTCTTGTCTAATTTTACTATTATTTATTTTAGATAACGCCATGCACGAGACATATTATTAACACTGTTGAAATTACAATTGTAATATTTATTTTTTTAATATTAAAATGAAGTGGTTAGCCATTTTTGCATTTTTTTTTATACATATGTTTGTACATAAATTAGAGCTAAATGTTAAGTTACCAAAAAAATCTAGTTTGGTTGTTATGGATATGTATAAACAAAATGTCTAACTTTTGGCTTTTTTTTATTAGATATTGTATATTTTTTATTCAAAACTTAATATTTTGTATATTTTGTACTTACGTAAGACTAGTTATTTTACTTTTATGATGATCATAGTTTAACTCTCGCTGTAAATTAATATTGTATTCAAATGTGATTTACACTAAATATGTGAACATCAATAGAAATAAATTAAAAAGAAAAATATTAAAAATAGGAAAATATTTAGATTTTGTTTCATAACAACTTAGCGAAATATTTGAAATATTATGTATACTGTAATAGATAACTTATATGTTTGTAGCTATTGCAAGAAACTGTTGGCCTAATTATAAATATGCGTTATATATATATGTGATTGCACACGGTTGTAATAAAATAATCATGATATTCAATAAATATATTCAAAATAAACGTTTTGTTTTATTAATTTTGTATTTATATACTTTTACCACATGTAGATGTAATATTACACGAGTGTCGAGGTGAGATCACACGTATAGATGTGGCATCACGTATGCATGTGAAATCGCACGTGTAGATGTGAAGTCATATGTGTGGATGTAACATCACAATAGATGTGACATGTCATGACATGACATCTCGTGGTAAGATCACGTGTGGATATGATGTCGTGTGTAGATGTGGCATCACGTATGGATATGAAATCATAAATGCATGTCAAAGCACATGTATACATATAGCAAAAACAGTGACAGACGCACGATTGGGACGAGAAACAAGGACAAACTTGTGACGCCACCTAGCCAACTAGTTCAGTCGCCTCTAAAAAGTAAATAAATCATTTGAGTCTGAGTATACGTATCTATAATAGTATTCCGCAGTGTATTTTGAATTTGCCACTGGAGAAGTTAAAAGTAAATGTTAATGTAATGTTAATTAAGAAAGCGTACTACACTGTCCAAGAATATTTGAATGATAAAAATGTATTTAATTAAGGTCATTTGAATTTCATTTTTCAGGATAGTCACTATTGTATTAAACAATGAAACTGTAACTATTCAATATTGAAAACAGCAACTGTTGAGTTTCTTGCCGGCTCTTCTCAGCAAAACCGCATTCCGAGTCGGTGGTCATTTTATGTTTGTGACGATTCAAAAGTGCTTGCTAAAGCCTATTTTAACAAAGAATATTTTGAATTTGAATATAAGTCACATGTGTGTGTGTGTGTGTGTGAAATTATATGTGTGGGTGTAGATATTAGAACATGTGTATTTATGTAGATGTGAGTTCACATGTGTGGATGCGACGTGACATGTATAAACATGTATATGTCGAGTGATAAATTAAACACAACAATACAATTTTAAATGTTTATTAATCAGTACAAATTTTATACAAATCTAAAAATATTATATAATACTATAATATTTCTATGCAGACTCCCAATATGGACGGAGACTGGGCAATCAATGTTATATATATATATATATATATATATATATATATATATGTATGTATATATATATATATATATATATATATATATATATATATATATATATATATATATATATATATATATATATATATATATATAAATATATATATATATATATATATATATATATATATATATATATATATATATATATATATATATATATATATATATATATATATATATATATATATATATATATATATATATATATATATATATATATATATATATATATATATATATATATATATATATATATATATATATATATATATATATATATATATTAAAGAAAAAGATCGTATAAAGTACAAATGTACAAAGTAGTTGAAATCAAAACTATAAAGCACCTTTACTTGTTATCGTTTTATTATAGAACAATTAGACCGCATATGGAACGTCAGACAATTTATTATGTTAATACTTACTTTTTATTGTATATATGTATATATAGTTAATATCAAAAATACTGTGAGCAAGCTTTGAGATTTTAAAGTTACTATAACAGTCTCTTAAATTATTTTAGTATAACAATATTTTATATTAGACTAAATTCTATTTTAAATATCTTTGTATAAATTGAAATATTTGTATAAATCAATTTATATAAATATAATTTTTGAACCAATTCTATAGTTATATCAAAATCTATGTCACATCTTGTAAACGCCTCCAAACTTAATACTAATTACTAATCAATATGTAAAATATAATAAAAATATTTATATATATATATATATATATATATATATATATATATATATATATATATATATATGTATATATATATATATATATATATATATATATATATATATAGATGTGTGTGTATATGTATATACTTCTTATCACAAAAATGAGGTTAATAATAGGAATGTAGTCAATAATTCAATCACCTCCGTACACTTTTTAGGAAATACACAATTTTTGACATATAAGAGATTCAAATATTTCTCAATAAACAATCAAATGTCAAAAATTAAACATTAATGATGATTTGGCACATAAAAAATAATGAAAGCAAAGAATAAGCTGCGGAACAATACTTTAGTTCAAATATGAAAACAAGGCTAAGGCAATGTTATTTAACCAATGGTTGATATATGGAAGTCATATTGATTACAAATTCACACTCTATACATACCATGGTGAGACGGAGAAGAGAGAAGTTATATTACTTGACAAATATTTTTCATTTCTAAAAATTAATGGTGATAGAAAGTTGATAAATTAGCTCAGCTTATAAAAATCACATGAGATAATATCTCGAACCAGCGAAAATATCACATTTTACACAAAAATATTAATAAGTATCAAAAAGTGTATATTGTATCATGACAGAAGTGGTTTTGCAGTTGTTTTTCAACTAAAAGTACTTATCTTTGGAACTTTTAACTGACGAAACACTGGAAATATTTATATGGATCATTTTTCATATCAATCAAGTCAAATATACCATAGTATTGAAATGAAAATCAAAAGCAAAATTATTGATGAGCATTTAAAAAATATACAATTTACACTTATTTAGTCACAAATCTGATAAAGCAATGAGGCAATCGTTCCTTCTATACTAATCAACAATATGAGTGGCATTGATATAGCATATTACAAAACAGTACCAAATTAGAGTATTATATCGAAACTTAAACAACCTTAATAAAAAGTTAGAAATCTGTAAATTGCTTAGAAAAGAAAAGAAAAATGGTGCATTGCCATCGCAATCCAATTGGCACATTGGTATTAAAAAAAATCACAAATCACTGGTATTTAAAAAATACACAAACCAACACTAAAATGCTTTTTTTAATTCCTAATGGGTCATTCATAAATTATGTCTCATAAATGAAAAAAAATAAAAAGTTATTTATGTTTACACAAATTTAGTTTTCAGTTCTGATTTTATATATTGAAATATGATGTCACCAAATTGGTGACACGTTCACATATTGCCACATGACACCTGTGTCATACCACATCCACTTCCACCTTATAATGTGACATAATTTCTGTACGACCCATAATCAATCATCAAAATAACAACTAATTGTCAAAACAACAAGTGTAAACGTAGAAATAATAAATTCAAATCATTGCCTTACATTATAGAACAATCGCAGCATTGTAATGTGTAGTACAGGCATTTAATACCACAATCCTCTTCTTCATTGTCGGGTGTGGACATGTTGGATCTTGTTTTGTGTGGCGGAGGCGATCTTAGGAAAACACTGTCTACGTTGTCAGCTAATTTGCTCTCTCCAGTCTTCTTTGTGATGACAGCGTCATTATTTTCTAGATAATCTTTGTCTGATTTGGTGTCATTGTCCTTTGTGTCACCTGCAGCTTCCTGGAATGTTAACATTATTTAGATTAAATACATATTATATTTTTACTTTTTTTTCTGAAATCTTTTTACTTCATATTGCATCTGATCACAGGGTAGGCAGAGGAGTAGTGTTAAAACACTCCTCTGGCCCCACACAACTCAATTTTCAAGATATTTTTAAGCTCTTAACGCCTAGCTTTGACTTATTATTAGACCGGGGAAGCAAAATAACTAATTTTTTTAATTGCAACTTAAGCCCACACCACAGACGTGACATATATACAAAAATACTGAAATGCACACTGGGAACTGCATAGAAGTTTAAAATATTATTTGAATAATAAAAATATATCAGAAAAAAACAGCCTTCATTTTGTCTTACCTTACTCTCATCTGGTTCACGTTTAATTAAATCTTGCGTTTCTTCAGCATTTTTATTGTCAGGATCCGGAAAGAATTCAGCAGCAGCCACAGTTCCCGTCCCAACCCCAACGGAAACTGCTGCTGTCCCACTTCTTTCGGGCAATATATTTGAATCATCTTCTTTCTTCTTTAAGAACGTCTGCTGGCTAGAATCCCCTGACATGCTTTAATATAAACAAAATATAATTTAATTTAACACAACTTAAATACCAAGTAATAAGTCTCGAACAAAATACAGTAACCAATGTAAAATGTTGTTAGCAAAAGATTAAATTTCGCCGCGTAGGTGTCTGTGACATAAAATATTGTAAACAATAGCTAGTGAACTACAAGGTGTTCAAATTACTGCACTTATCCGATTCACCTTGCTAACTTAGCTCTCTGTTCTAGACGATCCACATCGGATAAACGTCGCCATTTGTTTATGATTGTTTCAAAATTGTTTTCTTGCATTTTGGTTGGTAAGACACGTAAAGTTGACAAAAAAGTTTTTGTTTTTTTTTTATTTATATACTAAATATTTCACGGATGCTTGTGATGGTTAATTTAACAAAATGTAAATGAATTGGGAAAGTCTAAGAGATAACTAATTTCCGTATTGTGTAATTTTGAAATTGATTAATTGTGAAATAGCTTAAAGTACTGTAACAAAAACTTTTTCAATGTTACCTCCTTTTTAGTTGATATTTATTGTTAATGGTTTTCAAGCTGCCACCAAGACGTGACCTTGATCAAGATATTTAATTTAAAATGGCAACATTACAAACTTTTTAATGGAATCTATAGTAAAAACTTTTATAAAAAAAACATCAAATTGATAAAAAATGTATAAAAATACTTTTAAATATTTTTTATCAATAAACTAAATACAAAATAATTTTAATTCAATAAATTATATTTCTAGTGTTGTCAGCTGCTAGTGAAATTAACAAAAAGATACTTACAAATTGTACATAGATGGCGCTCTGTCTGCCGGACGGTCATTTCGGTGGGAATTATAAACTGAATCTTTGTGCTTATTCCGTTTCTTAGTCGGTAGCCACATTATACCGAAAGTTGTAGATTTTTTATTTGTATTTTTATATGAAGGCATTGTGTAGCTTTTTTTAGATACTGAAGGAATATTAGGGAGCTTTCCAACGGGTGGGAGACCAGAGCTTGTTTTAGTAGAGCTTTTTGCAATATGGTTCGTTCCACTTTTTGATGTAATTCCAGTCTTGGCAGTGGATCCGGTAACCGCTTTTTTCATTACTGGTAATAGTTTGTTGATTTAGATATTCTAAAAAAATGTACGTAAGTAAGTATGTTTATTTCCTGTAAATTCTATTATATGCGGGATATATCGGTAAAAATAGATGTAGAATATTTATAGTTAGCATTATAGATAAGAGTGGTCGGTCGTGGCGCAACGGCACAAGCGTGACTGTAACCGACAGGTTGTGGGTTCGATCCCCACCCGAGGAGATGAAATATTTTATATTTTCAGTTAAAATATTTAATGTTTTCTTTTTTTCGCTGCGTTGAGTTCCGCCATTCAACACGCAATGCCTCAAATTCAGCGGAAAGTGGAGAACGCACGTAGAACAGGATGTCTTAACACTAAGTTCCCAAGGTCCCTCTGCCTACCCTGCCATGTGCGGGATTCGGTGTGAAGCTGAGTGTTTTAGATAATAAATTTAATGTCAACTTTCATTTATTTATTTACATACGTCTAATGGCAATATTATGACGTCAACAAATAATATTTTAATGTATTAAATTGTTTTCTACATGAACCGGTTCATTGTACGTCTCAACACGATTTCTACCTTTTGATGATCTCATAGTGTAAAAATTTGTGTAAACTTTAAATTGCAAGCTTATAAGTTTGATTATTTATAAATTTACGATTTACGACAATGCTTGCTGACTTTGTTTCCATACCAGACCATAAAATGGAAATATAAAATATTTTTATCCGAAATTGCGTTTACAGTCGCATACTTGTGTCCATTCGCCGCGATAGGCTCGTCAGTTTGTTACATATTAAAATAAAAATATATAATATGTACTTTAAAAACACATAAGATTAAATATTTAAATTAAGTACTTATGGATATCTAAATAATTAAAATACCACGCTTATCATGCTATAAATTGAAATTTATAAAGTGTATTGATAACCATAGTAAAGTGATCAACCAAATAAATATTCGTATGCTGAGCGAAGTATGGAAAAGTCACATCAAAATATGATTAGGGTCTATATGAAGCCTGATACTAAAACTTTAATTATTAAGTTTCAAATATACTCAAGTGACAAGTACAGAATATAATTAGGCTTTAAGTTTTTTTAAGAAAGGCTAGCCTAATTATGATTCTACCACCCGCCCGCGGCTTCGCTCGCTTTACTTACACCACCCGCCCGCGGCTTCGCCCGCTTTACTTACACTAATAATAATAATAAAAATACTTTATTACATAACAAACAAAATCAAAGAAAAAAATAAACAAAGATGTACAGCAGGCGGCCCTATCGCTATCAGCGATCTCTGCCAGGCAACCTTAAGGTATAGGAGTGGTTACATCGGTAGGTGAACTTGCTTTATATAAATATACATACATACATACATACATACACAAATACATACATCCATATATACGAGTACATACATAATTCAAAAATATACAGTAAAATATTGTAAACTGAAACTGAGTGTATTTGTACATACCACTGGAGTTAGGAAGTCAGCTAAGATTTTAAAGAGCTAAGTAGTGCACTTTTACCATGGATTTAAATTAAAATTAAGACGCTTAGCACGTCTAACATAGAGAGGGAGGGAACACTATTTTATTCACTAATCTCAATTACTATCTTTTTCTAATAAAATTGTTACATTTAAAACAATTATTGTACTCTGAAAATTATTGTATACATTTTCTTGATTTAAATATTTTAAATTAAAAATTGTCAACCAATTTAAATAAAATAAACGCTAAATGCTGAGGAAAGATCGCCAAAATATAATAATAAAAATATCATTTAAATCTGGTTAGCCGTTTCTGAAATTAGCGCGTACAAACACACAGACAAACAAGACAAGCAAGACAATAATTTTAAAAGTTATTATTTTGAGAAATATTTGATTAATATACGCCCCATTATAAGATTTTTAATATATCGTCAATGCACAATGATCAGTTAGAAATTTGTTATAAGTATAGATATAAATTACTTAACATTAAATTAAATTAAATATTGAATATTTTCATTTCTACCCTTACGCAACAAGGCAAAGTGCGACGCTGAGTTACGCCCCTTAACACGCAATGTCTCAAATTTGGCGAAAATTGGGGAACGAAACGTAGTGTTTTCACACTAGGTTCCCAAGTTCCCTCTGCCTACCCGTCCATGTGCGGGATACAGCGTGAAGCTAAAAAAAATATATATAGGTACTTTATTTATATTATAATGTTAGATATTAGACAAGAGCCCTCCGTCACTAAATGTGAAAGTGCGGAAAGATGCGACTTAACTGAAAATTAATTTACTCATATATATATATATATTTAATTTTTACATAAATAAAAATAATTATAAAGTTTTGGAAATTCATACTTTTACCTAATCATTATATAATAATGTAATCTATATCACATAGTCAGTTCGGATCTTATAATATATTTTTTTCTCTCAACAAAAGAAGATGAATCGTTGCAAATAATTTGCTGATATATTTTTCAATATGTACACGTCTCTTATATATAATTCAACGTATTATTAAATATTCGTAGAACAAACCGTTGTTCAGAGAAAGGTGGCGTTGCGCTCGTTTGTGGAATTTTTAAGTAGATTTTGTATTTTGTTAGCTGGATGTCACGTTTAACGTAGAATATGACTAACTATTGAAATAACAAGGAGAATTTATGAAAAACAAATATACACTATTCTATTTGCGTCATATTTATGTTTTTTTTTTGTTTCTAACTGGTAGTAAATTTAATGGTGGTTGTGAATGTAATGTATAGTAAAATTAATATAATATCCACAAACATAAATATATCTATCTATGGGGCCTGTCGTGGCGCAGCGGCAGAAGCATGTGACTATAACCGAAAGGTTCTGGGTTCGATCCCCGGTCGAGGAAATGATATATTTAATATTTTCAATTTAAATATTTAATGTTTCATTTCTTCGCTCTGGTAACAAGGCAAAACGCGGCGTTGAGTTCCGCCACTCGACACGCAATGCCTCAAATTCGGCGGAAAAAAGGGAACGGAAGTGAAACGGAGTGTCTTAACACCAGGTTCCCGGGTTCCCTTTGCCTACACTGCCTCGTGCGGGATACAGCGTGAAGCTGAGAAAAAAAAGAGCATAAGTATATCTTCTCAATCATATTATATTACTGCATACAAATTATAATAAAAATAAATAACATTTCCACGATTCATAGGCACGTTGTGTGATGTGTTAGGTACTAACGCTTATCTTTAATACATTTTCTGCGCCATATATAGGTAATAAACTAGTTTGCTACTGATATGGTCTATGGAAAAAATATGTAATAGTTATGCGACCGAAATATTATCTTAGTATAATTTTTTTAGATATCATGAGCGTTTTTCTTGATCAGGATATTTAATACAGATCCCATTAAACCTATACTTAGGTCACAAATCCCAGGCTCCGGCGTATATATATATATATATATATATATATATATATATATATATATATATATTATATATATATATATATATATATATATATATATATATATATATATATATATATATATCTATATATATATATATATATATATATATATATATATATATATATATATATATATATATATATATATATATATATATATATATATATATATATAATATATATATATATATATATATATATATATATATATATATATATATATATATATATATATCTATATATATATATATATATATATATATATATATATATATATATATATATATATATATATATATATGTATATATATATATATATATATATATATATATATATATATATATATATATATATATATATATATATATATATATATATATATATATACATATATATATATATACATATATATATATATATATATATATATATATATATATATATATATATAATTTATTTATTAATTTAAGTTTTGTAGACAAAGTGTAAAAGTAAAAGTAAAAGTTGTCCTACCCTCGTCTCAGATCCTAATGTAATATTTATTAGCGCTAAAGAAATGGCAATACAGAAAATATCTATTTATATCTTTTTTTTAGTATCCCATTGAGTCCATATTATACTTAGCGATTGATAAGTATACGTACATGGGTTGAATTTGTTATCGAGGAAAAGGTTGTACTGGACTGTTGTTAATATTTCGTGCAATATAATGACTTCAAAATTATATTTTATAAGAAATTTTATGTTTTTAAGTATTATTTAAAAATAATATGAGGTTTAGCGTCAACTTTGTGGTAATTAATTATGATTTTTTAATAATGATAACATTTTTCCACTAGATAATTAAACACTTTGTGTTCCATGTACAAATATACTTAGACAGATTTATTTACAGAAAGTCAACAAAAATTTCAATAATATTGATAAAAATTACAGTAAATATACACACACTTTCAGAATTCCGAAGGTCCTTTGTATAAATTTTACTGTAATAGTAAACATTTTTAGTAGAACAATTCAACAATATATACAGAATACTTCCGGTGAGTGGCCACAGGTGTGCACTTCCCTTATACTTAAGTGAAGGTACCGAAGGGTTTCATCATATTTTATGGCTTCAGAAATGTAGTTTTGTGTATCACGTTGAAAGTAAATAAATTTCCATACACTGTGCTATCCATATGAGAGCAACAAAAACGGGAAATATTATTATTAAAGTCGTAATATAGATATATTGTAGTGGATCAATTTATTTTGACTTCGTGAAAAGTGCGCTCCTGTGCCTTTAAACTAAATTATTTCGAGGCATAATAAGATCTTTCCTTTTTCACGATAATTACACATTTTAAATAAAATAAATTTAAATTGCATTAATCGTTACTATTAATTGCTATACATTTTTGAACGCCGATGTTTCGAACACTTTGCAGTAGTCCGTGGTTACGATTATTTCTAAGCAGTTTTCCATATTGTGGGTATAAGATAAGGTATAAATACGATTTACGATCGAAGAAAATTGTAAACTATACTCGAGTAACTTGAAGATTGTTCGTTTTTTCAGTTACTTCTGTCTGATCATATGGTTCATGCTACAGGTAAGCTGGTAAGTTTGTTTAACATTATCGCTTAATTAATTTTATCTTTAGATCAATTTTTGCTTAATTAATTTTATTTTACATGTAGACAATATTTTATAATAAAAAAAATTATATTAGAAGTATTTTTTTTTTGTTTTCAAAGTGTTCATCCACACTTAGCAAAGGAAATGGTTTTTAAGAAAACGTACCAAAATTATCTGTTGGAAAATACGTTTAGAATGACTAACAGAGGATGCTAATATTTCATAAGCGCTCTGGCGAAAGCGATAGTCAAGTAACATAAAAAAAACAAAATAAAGAGACCGTAACGAACGCTTATTGAAAACTCAATATTCAGAACGCTACTTATTTATAACGTGTGCTTAATATAATCATAATTTAGATATTCCATTCCCCTTTTTATCGTTTATCCATCATCCGTTTCCATACCCGCATATATATATATATATATATATATATATATATATATATATATATATATATATATATATATATATATATATATATATATATATATAATGATAAAGTTCATTTATATGTTATTCATCCATAACCATTATCAGTTTTCTTATCTTTTAGACTTCCTATATATGTTGGTAAAGTAAAATTCTAGTAAGAACAGTAGCATTACAATATTATACTCGTTTTAAGTAAATGTAATTATTATAATATTATTACGATTTTTTATATTTACTGATTATTTTGATTCAATCTCGTTATTGTATGGGTGATCAAAAATATATTTTTTAGAGCTTACTCTATCTACAAAACGATATTAGATTTATTTTAAATTATTATCGTTAACCAAAATAGTTATACAAAAGACTTAAATTGATATATCAGGATAAATTAGTTCTTAAAGATATCATTTAAAATGTATTATTTTTGAGGATATATTATAAAAACATATATACATATATGAAGTATCAAAGAATCATGAATTACATACATAGTATAAAAACTAAACATAAATATTATTTTATATAAATAAAACGTAAAAGATTTCTAGCAGCTACAGCTAGGCTTTACAATGTTAACTTGGCATTTGCTTAAGAGAAATAAATATACTTTCACATATAGATAATTACACATAAGAACTTAGAAAATATACATAATTTTTAAACATAAAACAAGTAAAATAATTTAACTAAAGTACTCACATATAAAATTGTACAGGCACAAATTAAAAAATAGTTCATCATGATTCAACGAACGGTGAACGGCTACACATATGCGCACGCGCCTCTTCGAAGTCCAACTGAAACTGTTAGCTCGATACCGATCCACACACATCGCTACTCATATTTATTAATAATATATAAACAAAAAAATACCTTTTCACTTATATAATAAGTTCTATATTAGATAACATATATTGTTATATATTAGTGTTTCGATGGCTGTACGAGATCGACTTTCGCATTAATGAATTTGTGCATGCCCTTACGTCACCAAGCAAGCCTTAATGACCATACAAATCGTATTTTAAGGGTCAACTAGTTGATTTCACAACCTTTAGCGGCGAACTTCTTATTGATTCAACGTTGAATAATAATGAGGCATTTGAAATATTTTTTTTTCTGTCTCGTTATATTTTCTGTGACAAAGTGGTATTTTTATTTTGTGGTAAAACTCTGTAGTTAAGTATAAGCATTTTTTGCAGCACGTCTTGGTCTCGCAAAGGAGAGAGTAGAAATTTAGTATAAAAACTCTCCGTTTTCAACTTTTCATCTTACATTTGTGATATTTGATGTAACACATGAAATGCACATATACATATATTTATAATAAACTAGTTTATAATTACTATAATATAAAATCAAATATATTCATGTTTAACAAATTATTCATACCTTATAAAAAATACGAAAAATCATAACATTTTATGTGTATTTACAATGCAAACATTTTTTTCTGCTTGTTTTTCATTAAAAATAAGACAAAACAATCTAATTCATAATTATTTCATTACTTAATCCTACTACTTCCTATGTTTAAAGCAAAAAACTTAGGAAAGACACTATAGTAATAGTTAAGGTTCCTTTTCGATCCAGTCTCGGTATGTTAAAATATTCTTGTACGAGGAACATTGAGAGCATTTACATTATCATTCCGGTCAACTTCCGGTCGAATCACGCGTATAATAAATAATGTTAAATCTACACCTCGGTTCGATTCGATCATATATTTGTGAATGTTCCTGCAGTATAATCGTTCCCTCGGAAGGAGATGCCGCTGTTTCAATGCACCATATGGCCTTAATAGTGTTGCTATCCTTTTAATTTTTTAAGAATATATAAATAAAATAAAGTAAGATTATTCAGCATTGACATGAGTAAGTAAGGTTGATTCAATGATGTAAATGGTATGTAAAATACTGATATTAGTTTTTCCTAGAGGCCGTCGTAGTGCAGTGGTGAGGCGTATGTTTTTTAGCTCGGTGGTTGTGGGTTTGATGTCCACTTTATATCAGCGTAAGTAATTTTCTTCGCTAATTACAAAGACATATGTGAAATATTGATACTAATTAGAAGATTTTTTGCGAAAACCATTTTAATTGTATTCATTTATTTTTGCTAGGTAAATCTCGTAGATCTATTTGATCAAAAAGATATAACGGCTATAAATTTAATCTACATAATTATAATATATTAAATAATCTGACTCACGTTAGGTAGAGCTCTAGCAGATTGAAGGAAAAAGGTAATTCAAATTAAAATTATAAATACGGAGTGTCTCAACACTAGGTTCCCAAGTTACCTCTGCCTCAGCTTCACGCTGTATCCCGCACATGGAAACACTGCCATGTGCGGGTTACAGCGTGGAGCTGAGTAAATTTATAAATATTAAGTTTCAAAATTATTCAATAAACATATAAATGCATCAACTCTAACCGACAAAATAAAATAAAAACAATATATATATATATATATATATATATATATATATATATATATATATATATATATATATATATATATATATATATATATATATATATAAAGGACATTTTTCATTACATGAAATTCATATAAAAATAGACAAGCAAAATGTAACACAGCATAACACAACAACGTCAGACCGTTAATTTTCTTAACTATACACTACAGTACGTTTTACTTCTATAATTGTCTACGCTGTGATCACAAAATATATGTTTGCAATGCTTATTAAGAGGCAATAACCTCTAATTATGCGATCACGACATTAGGAAGGAATTCGTTGACAAGCAATATATGATCGGTTTCTGATTATTTCTCATCTTATTGGTTTTCAATTATCAATTATTCTTTTCTGATTTCTTCTTTTTTATTAAACAATTCTTGTAAATATATTTAGTGGCGTACGCGACACGTTGTGGGTTCGATCCCTACTTAGGGAAAAAAAATATTAAAAGAAAAACATTATTAAGGGTACCTTAGAAAAATCATTATACATTTATTTTAATTATTAATCTCATATCAAAAATCGTGCGAACGCCCGCAAGCTTAAGTGTTTTCTTTAGTAGGTCCGAAACTTTCCGTATAAATAAAAGAAAACATTATCTAATATTTATATTAAAGATAAAATGTATTTCCATTTTTGACTTGACTTGATTTCTCGACCTGACTTGACTTGGACTTGACTCGATCAATGATTTTACAAATGAATACATCCAAACAGCAACACCTAATTATTCTTTTAAATGTCTCCAACAAAATTGAAGGACATATTAATATTACAGTTCTTTGAATGAAACATAAGTACCAGTGCTTCAAATGATTGATGACACAATAACGTACGGACAAAGGCGAAATAACATTTTGTTGGTATATAAAACATATGCTTTATAAAATGAGACAGACATGTCAAAAAATATATATGAAACACGCCTCGTCAAAATTGCCAGTATATTTTTTTATATGACATATATAACACGTAAGTGGTTAAAAAAACCAGACATTTTCGAGACATTTATTTAAGTTGTGTAACTCAACGCCGTCATTGAAACCGAACGAAGAAATGAGTGGAAACAAACACGCGACCGTCGTATTTCCACTAGACGCTGTACCACTGCACTTCGATATGAAGATATTGTTGAGTATTTCTTCGAGGTTTCAGTCTACTACAGTTTAGTGGGGAATTTTCCAGATTTATTTGTTTCTTAGCCTTTCGCTGTATCCAGCGGCAGTGGCAGGGTAGGCAGAAGGAACTTGGGAACCTGGTGTTAAAACACTCTGTTCGATTCTTCACTCTTCGCCCTATTTAAAGCATTGCTTATTTAGTAGCGGAACTCAACGCCGCGCTTTTCCTTATAAAATGTTTAATTTGAAAATACTAAATGCACACAAGATTATATTTATTGGCAGAAACAATCTTACATACTCCTCCAGTACTGCCACAAAAATGTCAAATAAAGAAAGTAACATTTTAAAGAAAACAAACATAAATCCAGTTCAACTTTTCGTAAATTGCATCAGACTTCGCCTTCAAAACGTATTAGATGGCAATTTCGTTCGAACAACGTTATATTGTTTGACAAGGGTGATCGATGGTCCATATTTTGTTTAACCTTCCTCGGTTCTTCGGGTCATTTTGACCCAAAACTGGTATTGAATTCATAATAAATATCGTGATTATTGATTAAATTTATTTTGGCTATATGACAATTATTTATTACACATTCACTACGTATTATTAAAAAAAAAAAGTAATATTATCTTTCGTACAAAGAATAATGAAATTTTTCCGTCGTGGGGTCTTCGGGTCAATAATACCCGAGTATGAAAAAAGGCCTGAGTTTTACAAATAACAATACGTTGTTGAATGATACTGAGAATTAGCTTGTAAATCATAGTGTGAGAGACATATCTATAAAATCACTTAGCATGTTATTGTCGGCACAGCTTTAGACATACTGTTTACATTTTATTACATTGCGAGGGTAGAATTACATTTCTTATGAGTGATAGTAAGTTTGCTTTGTTTCATTAGTGGTTTGGACTTTGTCGTATTCTGTTAGTGTTTGATATGTCTCGAAATTTGAATGATCTAACAATTTCTCAAATTATAAACTACGATGTCAGTTCGGAAGACGAAATAGTTAGCGAAATTGAAGATGTTCTGGAAGAAAATGCTACTGAAAACGTTCAGTCTACTTCGGACAACGAAAGTAGCAATAATGAAACAATGAATGGGAAGCGCTAGATGATACAGAATGGGATGCATATTTAGGCCTTTTATTTTTGCTGGAGTTTTCAAACCTAACTATGAAAGTTTAGAAAGCTTGTGGTCTGAAGTATATGGACGACCGATATTTCGCGCAATAATGTCACTGAAACGATTCAAGAAAATTACAGCTATTTTGAGATTTGATAAACGTTCTGATCGACGAGCAAGAAGACAGAATGATAAATTAGCAGCTGTGAGAGATATATGGGATGAGTGGGTGGCATTGTTGCCTATGTTTTATAACCCAAATGCAAATATTACGATTGACGAACAACTGCTATCATTCAGAGGCCGATGTCCCTTTCGACAATATATGCCAAGCAAACCAAGTAAATATGGCATAAAATTTTGGATTTTGTGTGACAGTGAAACGTTCTATTCAGTGTTATACTGGAAAACTCCAAGGAAATGCACCGGAAAAAATCAAGGAATGAGACTTGTTTTAGATCTAACAGAAGGCTTACAAGGCTACAATATTACATGTGATAATTTTATACCATCTTACGAATTAGCTGAAAAACTTTTAGATTTGAAACTTACAGTTCGTGGTACCTTACGGAAAAATAAACGTCAGATACCTATGGATCTTTTAGACACGAAGAGACCTGTATTTCAATCCACCTTTGCCCAATTCTTTCTTCGAAAGATGTGAAAACATCAAAAATATGCAAAATTTGTAAAAAAAACATATATGTTCGAAACACTCTGAAATTGTGTCCTTATCTTGTTGCAACGATACTAATATAATATAATATTCATTTATTATGTCTTTATTGTTACTAAATAAATATTATAACTACAAGACTTTGGCTTTTAATTAAAGAAATTACCACATATTTATAGGATCGGGTCATTATGACCCGAAGGCTTTAAATGTATGTAGTATTTAAGGAACCGAGGAAGGTTAATATCATTTATGAATCCAATTTAAGCGTTATTTTAAAAAGTCAAATGTGATTCATCATTTTCATTGGTTCTATTGATTTGAATATTGACAGTGTTAGCAAAGAACTGAATATTTTTTTTTAGCTTCACGCTGTATCCCGCACGAGGCAGGGTAGGCAGAGGGAGCCCGGAAACCTAGTGTTAATTACACTCCGTTCCACTTCCGTTCCCCACTTTCCGCCGAATTTGAGGTATTGCGTGTCTGTGTGGCGGAACTCGACGCCGCGCTTCGCCTTATTACCGGAGCAAAGAAATGAACTATTAAATATTTAAATTAAAATTATTAAATATTTCATTTCCTCGACTGGGGATCGAACCCAGAACCTGTCGGTTACAGTAATACGCTTGTGGCGCTGCGCTACGACAGACCTCAATGAACTGAATTGATATTAATTTATTGGTTTTTGTTATTATAGATATAATAAATAAAATTTGTTTGTGAGTTTTTTTTAAATTATTGTCTGACTGGTTGTGGGTTCGATCGCACTCGAGGCAATGGAATGTTATATAATATTTTCAATTTAAATATTGAATATTTTGATTTCGTCGCTCTGGTTATAAATTTAAATGCGGCGTTGACTTCCGCCACTCAACACGCAAAGCCTTTAATTCGGCGAAAAGTGGAGAACGGAATGGAGTGTCTGCACACTAGGTTCCCAAGTTCCCTCTGCCTAGCCTGCCATGTGCGGGATATATGGTGAGACTAAGACTAAGTGAAAATGTGTTATGTTAATAACGCGTTGTTGAGTTGTTACCAGAGGGAAGATATGAAAATAAATAAATATTGCATTCGAAAATAGGACATATTTCATTTTCTCGAGTGGCGATCGAACCCACGACACGCCTTATGTTCACATTGTTTTATAAATATTTATAGTTTGAGGCTTCTTTCTACATAATAGGTTAACTGAACTAGGTTACGGTGAAAACGACATCTACCAATACGAACAAAAGTAATAGTTCGAAATTCTCAAAATTTTCCAATTTCCACGTTTCAGGAACCTGTCGGAAATGATCTTGCAACTGCGGCTTGTTTAGAAAATGAAAGTTTTAAATTGAACATCGACATTTGTGAACGAATGAAATTAGTTTGGAAAAATTGTAATCGTAAACTACAATATTTAACTGAAATTAAAATGTGTACTGCCTGTATCGGGAGTAAAATATTGATTTATTGAAAGATTTTATTTATTAAAAATATTATTTTCTAAATTTGTACAAAAAAATATTGTAAATAAATAAATAATGAGGCCTGTCGTGGCGCAGCGGGACAGGTTCTGGGTTCGATCCCCAATCGAGGAAAGAAATTTAATATTTTCAATTTAAATATTGAATGTTTCATTTCTTTGCTCTGGTAATAAGGCAAAGCGCAGCGTCGATTTCCGCCACTCAACACGCAATGCCTCAAATTCGGCGGAAAGTGGGGAACGGAAGTGAAACGGAGTGTCTTAACACTAGGTTCCCAAGTTCCCTCTGCCTACCCTGCCTCGTGCGGGATACAGCGTGAAGCTAAATTTGTACAATTTATATAATTAAGATCTCTAAAAACAGTTTCACTTTTAAATTATTTGGTTTAGCTTTAAACTAGTAAAAGGTCTAAAAGTTTCTAGAAATTAAAATAATTATATCTCATTTCAGATATTTTCATTAAAATTAAATTAATTTTTATATTTATATAAATATTTTTGAAGAAACCTTGTAAATACATCTATTTTAGTAATAAAATTTCATAAATTTTGGATGGTTTGAAAAGTAGCCTGACCTAAGACAATCAAGCCAATCAATATCAATTATTCCATTGAAATTTCCATGTTAAAATAATTGTTTAAACGGAATTCAATATTGAATTTTAGTTTATGGTACTATCTCATAAAAATTAAATATCTTAAAATTACATAAAAAAAATCTACATTTGGTCAGATGAAGGAAATCTTTATATATCCGAAAAACATACGTAAAACCAGACAATACTCAGTAATAACTCGATTTGATGCAACTCTTGTGGATTTCGCAGCCTTTTTTTCTAATATTTGTAAATTATAACTATACATATATATATATATATATATATATATATATATATATATATATATATATATATATATATATATATATATATATATATATATATATATATATATATATATGTATATATATATATATATATATATATATATATATATATATATATATATATATATATATATAAGAATAGCATAGCATATAAATAATTCCTTACTTAGTTTCTTCTCACATCGTGGCGCCGTGGAATATAGACTTTAGATAGGCTGGTTTTGAGTTCAATCTCTATTCTGGAAGACACATTACAGCGTTAAGTTACGTCAATCAAATTCAGAAGGAAGAAATAAAACAAAATTTGATTTTCACATTAATGTATTTATATATCACTAAGCTCTTACTTTACATAACATAAAGAATACAAAATAATTGTATAATAATAATCAGTCGATTCCTGCAATCACTCTTCTTAAAACACTAGCTAACTTAAAATATATATATTTTATAAATATAATGCTGTATGCTAGCTTGATCGTTTTTAATATTTCCGGTACAAAATATGTATTTTTTATTACAATATAACTAAATATATAATGCTTCTAACATATCTGCAATACCGTTTACATAATATTCATATTATGTTTATCATGTGTTATTATTTATTTAATACATTAAATTACTGTAGTATTACCTATTTAAAGAACGTATTATTTTTGAAACGTGGCAGAATTTGAACTCGCGCCTCATGGAAACCGTCCGAGCGCTACGAACACTAAGCCATACGTTCTCACGTTCTCGTTACGTTCAACTTTTAGAGAACTTATGGCTTAGAGGACAGAGCGCTTGTACGGTTTCCAAGAGGCGCGGATTCATATACCGCTATGTTCTAATTTGCATACCGTTTCTAAATAAATATTTTACTTTCCTAAATGTGGATTAACACTTTAAAAATACTCAAAGTATTTACTACTAGCATCGTAGCTAAAGGACAATAAAATGTATGGAATGTGTCTACAATACGCATATTACGTCATGTTAATCTTAGTTATATTGAGATCCAAGGAAATATCAATTCTAGTAGCACATTCTTAGGTTGTTTAAGAAATGTATTCTACTACATATGCTTTATTCCAGATCTTAAACTATATATATTATGGTATATTTTCCAAAATTATTGTATTATTAATGAGGTATTGGCGTGATATAGCCATTTATTAAGTCGGTTATTGCTTGGATAATTTGTTTTAAGGAATATCAGCACCGTTACATTTAATTTGATATAAATATGGCACTTATCTTATACGATTGTTAATTTTATAATATTAAAAGAAGTTTATTTCTAATTTTGATAGCCATATACTTAAAATAAATGTAATCCAAAAAGTTATACAAACTACCTACGAAACATATGTGTGTTAAATTTAATTAAATGTTTTAGTTCATTATAATTATTAAATATATTTTTTGTGTATTTTTTGTGTAATTAAGCGTGACTCAAATGCATTAATCACTATGTAATTTTATACCAAATTGGGTTATAGAGGACAATCTATATAGCAGATTATTTTTAAAATATTTGGTCGCTGTATGCCATACATCTTAATTAATACTTAATTATAAACGTAACGTTGCGTAACGCAACTAAGTCTACAAATGCATTTTCCTAACTTATACTACGATTAACCATAATTATATTTATTAAATAAGGACGTTGACATGATTTCAAATTGTAATAATTTGTACTTTACTTTTAAAAATATATAAAGTATAACAATTATTTGATGGATGGAGTCATTTTATTTTAATATGAGAGCGTTAAAGCAATTTTCTTAGTAGAAATATCTAATTGGACTAAAAATAACGCTTAAACGCTTGCTTAAATCATTGGCGTTTGACAGTGATTTAAAAAATATTAAAATTTGACATAAAAATTACCATTCACTCACTCAGCTTCATGCTGTATCCTGCACATGGCAGGGTAGGCAGATAGAACTTGGGAACCTAGTTTTAAAACACTTCGTTCCCCACTTTTCGCCGACTAAAGTAAACCATAAAGTGGACATGTCTATAATCATCATCATGGTCTATAATCTATGCTAGACAAGCATAGACTATAGACCATAGTAATATCATCAGTTTATTTTTAAAATGTATTTTAAAGTCATACAACACACATACAACATTAAAGGCGTATTTCAAAGGGCCCTAGACCCTTTGAAATACGCCTTTTACCAAATTGCTATGGGTAAAATTACTGCTTTCTTTTTTTTACTTACTGGAATTCGCATAGCAAGTTCAATGTATGCTAAAGAATTTCATCTTTATCAATTCACTTTGTTTTATTGTTTATTTTCGATAAAATAATATGTACGGTTCATATTATCATCACATGTAATAACATATTAAAATAGGTACATTTATTAGTCTACAAACATATTACAGCTTTATTCCATCATCCATCTAATAAAATACTAGAAAATTATGAATTTTATTGAAATTAACATACTCATATTAACTTTACCTTAGTTAGCCGGAATTGCACTATGAGCACACAGCGATGTTGGAAGCCATTTCACACAAGATCTCCAAAAAATATAAAAGGAATTATTATAATAAAAATCTTAAAATTTTATGAAATTTATCAATTATACTTATAAGGCCTACTTATGAAATATATCTTAAGCTTCGTTATATGATATAGCGTAGCTTAGATAATCAAATTGAATTAACTGTCAAATGCTTACTAAACTGAACATTAATGCAAATTTTAATTTTACTAACGAAATGTCACTGTATATATTTTTATATTGCCAATAAATATATACCAGATCGCTCAAAGATTGCATGCATTTTTATGCAGATCATTAAAGAAAGGTTACTTAGTAGATGGCAACACAGTACAATATGAAAAATCGTATATGAAATATCAATTTGCAATTAAAAAAAAGTAAAAAAGTACGATTTTAAGTATGTTTAATCCTGACCGATTTATTACACGCCTGACGCATAAGAGGGGTGTTGTAAATTTCCACTGTCGGTCGGTGCGTCTATCTATCGGATTTCAATATGACTTTTAGTCGAAAAGCTTGTTTATCGTACTGTAGTTGAGTGTTTTATGGTATCTTTTATAAAAAAATTAAAAGTAATTTAGACTTTGTAGGTTGGCGACACAATATGACTTTAAGTTTTTTCTACTTTTGAAGGAAAAGATAATAAATTATTTTCCTTTTTTTATGTCATGAGAATACAAGGCGTGTCGCTTAGTATCGCCACAAAACATACGATATCTATGGAGAGCGAAAAAAATTGCCTATAAAAGAGCGAAGAAATTTGCCACTAAATAGTTATTAATGCAAATTTATTCTTTTTCCGCATAGCAGGGCAGGTTAGAGCGTTACTCAGTGGTAAGGCATTTCGTTCATTACGTGTTGAGCTGCGCCTTTGTGTACTAAAGGAGAGATATGAAATTAATTTCAATGTTATCATTCCCCAGTGGAGGGATTGATCCCAGAACCGCCGCCTGGGCAGCAAAGACGTCTCACAGCCTCGAAAATATAATATTTAATAGCAACAATACAATTTTCTTTTATTCTCGGATTATCAAATGACTTCCACCACCCTAGATGGCGTTGAACGATTTTAGATCGCGCTATCACTAGGTTCTGATTTACGGCATAAGTAAGGGTAAAATTTCATCAGTAACTCAATTGTAAAATACATACAATCAGGGTAATCTATTATAGCAAGGCATATGAATAATAAATTTTTGAGAGGCAGGTACATATCAATACCTGTCTAAGAAATACCTAAACAGTCAAAACGAGACTTCGTAGAGGCATGTACATAGCATTTGTGAATTGTCGTCATGGAAATAATATAATTTTCATTTTATGACAGTTTTGTAAGTATTATATATGAAAATTATATATTTTTTACTTGAAAAGAGCTAATTTAAGCTGTTTTGTCTTAGCTTTTCGAGTCTGTGGAAGCTTATGTTTATTGGATTGAAAACTGTTCACCAAAATCCATTACAATATGTTTCACCTTATCGATTTGTAAGATGTCATAGAATGTCTATATAGAGACTATAAAGATCTATAAGTCAGTTAGGTTGATATTGTTTTTTCATACTACAAACAACACGTAACACATTATTTGACTTTAATCAACAACAGTACGTTCTACGCCGGACTATTATATAAGATTTTTTTCATAAGAATGATTAAACTTAATACCATTTTATTTATTTTAATTGAAGCTTGATGTGATTAAAGACATTTCCATTATAAAATTCTTATTCTTTACACGAAATAGATTCAAACATCGCTGAAATCCCAATTATTAAAGCAAAGTGTGTTTGTTTACTAGTATTTTTCTCCTACCAAAGCGAGGTAACAGCCTGCGTTTCTTCTTAACTCCCAGCTGCAGTAAAAGGCTTCTTGCTTCAGCCAGAGCGTTGTCGGTTTCTTCTACACCGGATATAAATCCACTTTCAGGTCGGGATATGGTTGGGGCGGCCGGTAACAGTGAGAACCATCGATCGATCTTTGCACTCGATGACAGCTGCATAGGAAAAAGTATAACAAAAATAATAATTTAATGATAAAATTAAAATAAACATTATTAT
Organism: Eueides isabella; assembly: GCA_019049475.1. Lineage (NCBI taxonomy): Eukaryota > Metazoa > Arthropoda > Insecta > Lepidoptera > Nymphalidae > Eueides > Eueides isabella. Next base: position 14,676,190 of record CM032383.1, read on the forward strand.
AAATTTTTACTTTTTGAATTTGCAAAAATAGATAGATTTAAGTTGGAATAGATAGATAGATATAATTAAAAATAGATAGATTTAAGGCCTGAATATGTTTGACGTGTCTATAATGTGTGTATACCATTGTAGCCTCAAGAGTAATCTTAGACTGATGTGACTGTATATCTTATTCTATGTATTTATTAGATGTTATATATATATACATATATATATATATATATATATATATATATATATATATATATATATATATATATATATATATATATATATATATATATATATATATATATATATATATACATATATTTCTCTTTCATAAATGAAACTAGCAATTACTAAGCAAGAATCATTTAATATGCAAATGGCTACGAGGGGCCACTTCGGTTAGAATTAAACTAAGATCCACAGGGGTTGTCCGTACAGCTTATGGGAGCGTCAACATTTAGAGGCGCGTACTATAGCGGCCTAAGCCTTGTTAGACAATTGTGATACTATTATTACTGTTATAGTTAAAATTTAAATAGTACTTGTATATGTATTCTTAAAGTAACTATAACATATTTAGTACATATAGAATGTTAGGTTCTCATAGTTCTCTAAATAGTTATCAAACATTGCATCTCGTCGAACGCCAATATATGCAATATTGCAGTATTGTTTCATCTCGCACATGCCAGGGTATGCAGAGGATACTTCCGTTCCCCACTTTCAGATGAATTTGAGGCATTACGTGTACAGAGTGTTGAATACATAAAAGCATACTACAGTAAGTCAGGACAAGAAATATATCATCGACCTACTGGGCTCTATTTCAGCCTCTGATTACTACAACGTATTGCGTTTGGACGCGACACACGTACACAGCAATTGTAAGGAAGTGTCCCTTAAAAAATATTATTCTAATAATCAAAGAAAACCTTAAGTTCTACTCGAAAAAGAGTAAGAATTTCTTTTTTGACTTCATCGATAGATTTAACTTTTTCCTAATGCACTATATCGGTCCGAAGCTCGTGACGTCCATTAGGCAAGAGCTAGCGAGATCCTATAGTTGTCTACTAAAACTGGATCTATTCAGAATAACACGTCTTACGTCACTTGTCCCCTAAGATGGTCGCGAGATACACGTGTGCTTCTATTTCAATAGATTTCTTCAACACTCTGTGCCTGGTAGAAAAATTACATTTATCAGAAAAGGATACGGAAAGGAGCAAAATCCGCGTACCCTGACCATCAATGAATCTCAGTGAATTACATACAAATTGGTAGTTACAATGCAAACTGAGACCACCAAAGGTGCCCTACACAAGCCCATATCACATACTATCGTCGCATTAAAAAAGAATCCTAAGGAATTTATTTATTATTTTGACGCGGAAGAAGTAGCGTTAGGATCATATCAAGGGGTACTGATCGTTCCATAGCTGATACAATGGAAAATAGCTATTGACTACAGCGATAAAGAAGTAATGACATTACGGATACTACTGTAACTACACCACAATCAACGTGGTAAAACACCGCCGTCGAAAATTAAATATTTAAGGAAAGCAATATTGGCATCAAACATATTGAACTTTTTAAAGCATTTGTAAACTTTTCATATTAAATATATATCTGGCATTGAGGAGGACACATCAAAGCTCTACTCAATCTATCTACTAGTGCCATCGTGGTGCAGGTTTATAAACTGAGTGTTTTACGTTCGATTCTCATTCGGGAGAATGATGTAAATTTGTTCACTGCCTTGCTCGAATACCAAGACAAAGTGTAGCGTTAAATTCCGACACTGAACACGCAATATCTCGAAAATTCGGCTGAAAGTGGGCAATAGGATGTCTTAATTTTGTACGTGTGGGAGAGTCACATTGCCAACAATGACAACACGTATGGGCAGACTCGACCGAATCATTACCACTCCCGGCATTTGAAATCGGCGTTAAGTAGTGGCCTCGGCCACTGCGTTTCGCATTGGGTAATGCCGGGCCCCGGTGCCCATCCACTTTAAAAGCCGGAAACATTCCTTTAGCTCCACTGGAGTTACACGGGGCCGTGGGCGACGGTGATCACTTACCACCAGGTGACCCGTACGCTCATTTGCCGTGTCTTATCCATAAAATTCCATTATATGCGCATGCGTGGAGTAAAAAAGTATATATTTTAAGCATCTAGGGTAAGTATAAATAGAAGGAGGCACTCAAAGACCAAAGGGGTTCTTGAACTAGGGATGCGTGAAAGGTATTTAGAACATGTTATGGTTATTCATATTAATTCGTATTCAATGAATTAATAGAGGCCTGTCTGTGTTCGATCTACAATCGAGGGATTTAATTATATAGTAATTATTAGCCTTTTACCGTTGTAATAAGACACATGGCGGCGTTGAACTTCAATATTAATTTAGTAATGTCTCGAAAATGAGAAACTTAATGTCTTAGTTTGTACCCAAAAAATCTAGTGATTTTTTTAATATTTTTATTTAAAGAAATAATTCATAAACGTATTCTTAACAGAACTCAATTCCATAACAATTATAATATAATTTCATAGAGAAAATTTTAAAATATCAAGTAATTATATGGTATTTAACTATAAGTATGAAACTTGTAACAGTGCGACCACGAATACAAAAACTTAACCTTATTTCACATAATTAAAAATGAAACAAATTTGCTATTCACAAATGTACAACTAAGCAAGAAAATAATCTCGCATACTTTTAAAATATATACCTACAGTATAAAAGAATTTGTGACTTGGCGAAAAATTTCAGACTTTTTATTAATTATCTACGCGGCGACCCTCGATAAAAAGTCGTTCGCCCGAAACCATAAGACCCGAAGGAATTGAAAGAGATTTAGCATTCGTATGCTGAACATCGAAAGTTTTTATGCTTGTTTGTAGTTATTTGACACTAACCCCAGTGAAAAACCACCATCATAGTGTTGAAACACTCCGTTTTCCGTTTCATGGATTTGAGATATTGCGTGGTGAATAACAGAACAACGTACCACATTTTATCATTGATGGCAGCCACTCATTGCGTGTCAAGTGGCTGCCATCTTGGCTTCAATTTTGGTGGAAAGTATAGTACAGAATATAGTGTCTTTACTAAATGTTCCTAAGTGCCCTCTGCCTACCCTGCTAAGTTTAGGATACTAATAATAACGGAAAATAGAACCTGTTTAGTGACAAACTTTAATATTTGTGATTATGGATTAGATTCTTTTTTTAATATTTAATAAGGTTAGACGTACTCGCATTTATTGCAAATGGGTAAATCATGTGAAATTACAAGCAGTAAGTGGCTGCTTGAAATGATGTCCTCAGCGGCAAGGGAGTTTGGAACTCGAACTGAGTCCTACGGTCGTTGATCAGACTAAATTGGCGTCAACGACTTAGCGCGCTTGTACTACGTGCGATTATTTATGTACGTGTTCATGTATAATTATTATGTAACTTACTTGAAGAAACTACTAATATGAATATTTTAAAACATTCAGTATATTGTACAACAATATTTTGTATGGAATTAACATCATAGCATCATTAATAATTTTACTGTGTCTTATTTTGAGAAATAACTATATACATATCAAAAACGCAGCTATCAGGAATCACAGACTGACACTTTTATTTTATTTATATGTAGAGATAATCAGAATGCGAGCGGTTAAAATCGCTATTGGGCCGTTATTCTTAAAATATTGCCCGCTTTTCAATATCGTATTTCATTTATCAGTATATTTAGTATAAATTGTATATAGCCTATTTAGTATAAATTGTATAAATTATACATTGCATAGAAAATATTATATCTATTTAGATATAAAATTCCAATTTACAACAAAATTAGTTTGTTACAGGGTAAATAAATAGGTGATAAATAAAGTAAACATCAATGAAGTGTCTAATTTTATTTAATTTTCCATTTATTTATGTGTTTGCTGAATTTTCTATAACATTTATATCCATTAATATGATTACATCGAGATTGAACATTGAGATCATAAAAGTTTAATAAGTTATATTCAATAGAATTTCTTCACAAACGGAAAAGTATGACTTTTCCTTATTTAATAAAGTATAATATATTTTTTATTAAAAACGTAACGGTACCAATAAATAAATTACAATAATATAATTTAGACTAAATTTATATGAAGTAAATAATAAAATCTGTATGTGACAACGAGAAATAGATCGCTGCTTAAGTTCTAACAGAATTTGAATTAAATATTTAATATTTATAAAAATAATAAATATTTCGTTTCACGGGTGGGAATCGAACCCACAACCTTTCACGTTCACAGTGACCAGTTGTACCCCTACGCCACGACAGGCCTCTATAATTAAAGTACGAACGCGTGACTCGGTTCGATGCGAATAGAAAAAGAAATTAAATAAATAATTCACAATTGATTTCAAATGCGTAGGAATGCTCTTCTTTCAGTTATTAAAAACATACACAAAATGGACGATAACCGCATTATCGTAAAATACAAACTTAGAAAAATTATTAGAGATTGTTTATGTATTTTTTGCTTTTAGAACTTGAGCAACGATACAAATTTTAAATATTTCCTTACAATTAACACATAATATTTTGCATATTCTATTAATAAGTCATATATTTGTAAAATCCGATGTCCATCTCAAGTGTTTTTTCAGTAACTATCATTGTTTCGAATCGATTTTCTTTTACATATTTAACCTTGTTGGTAGCATTGCGTTAGATATACTTTCAATGAAGGGAAAACACTCAATATAAACCAATTAATTTGATTTAATAACATCTCATGAATGAGATATATATTCAAAAGTAACAGCTAAACCCAAAATCTAGAAATCTAAAATTATATTTCAACCATTTTAAAGAAAATCGCCACGATATTATCTCCAAAATTTTTAACTGTCAACACTTTTTACTCGGTTATGTCGAGCAATTTGTCGCACTTGAGTTGAACATCGTTCTAAAACTATTATTGAAGGGAGGCTCAAATCAATCCGTTACAAAACAATTTTTACTTTTCATCTAAAAATTTCACACGTATGTATATCGATCGTGTTTGACTTTCTTTATTAGTGTCATCAAACTAGATTATCGAATTCCAAAACAAGCTATAAGCGCAAGCTAAACATCACAGTCTTTTATTTCTCCCATATCCTTGCAGTAGATTTGAGCTTACCTTTAATATTACTTAGATCCTCGAAACATCAAAATCTATTTCTATAATATCATGACGAATAAATTGATTAATATTGACTACTGAACTATGATTGGTTGAACATTTAATATTTAGATTGATATTTAAATATGAACACGCACTACACACAGATATTGGTTAAATATTTTCTATCATTCGAGGGATCCAAGATGTATATAGATATGCAGATGTTTACGAAAGCTCGGGAATAGTTGACATAGAGTATAATATGTATAGCATCTAAAATATTTCTTTTAGTCCAAAGATATGGGTTGTATAATTTTATCAAATTTCGACACATTTTTAAATGTGCGCCTAAATACAAGTACATTTATTAAATATGACTACTTTCTAACACAGAAAAAAAAGTTCTATAACGTTTAAACATCGTTAACACACATCGATATAAATTTGATGAGATGTTTTGTGATACCATAAAATAAATACTCGACATATGATTTGAAATAGTAACACTGACCTGATCCTTTCACAGATAATTTGTGTGACATGTATTAGTTTTATTTATTATTCATTGGTTTTTTTGCAGCCTGTTAACCCTCAAAAACTGAAAACTTAATATAAAAATAAAAAACACTGTCCATGTGTAATTTTTTTTTTCATTCTTATTTTAACACATTAGAACGATCTCTTTGGTTAAATCTCTCATTAAGATTCTCATTTATGGCTGCATTTTAGTTAAAAAAAAATATTTTCTTAAAGTTTTAAGTCATAGAAATAAAATTACAATTATAAAATTGTCATTTTATCAATTTACCGCTTTATAAATATAAATATTGTTTTTGAATAAATAACGCTCCATAATAATATGATTCATAATAAAGTAATAATATTTATATAATGGATATGACCAAAAGATATGTAATGGATTCAAACGTAATTGAAAAAGGAAACTTTGGACTAGATTTAATTTGATATGTAAATTAGGTTACAATCTATCCTACAACCATCAATCAAGGTGGTTTCAATTTGGCACTTCATAGTCTCAAGTCTTACTAACATTAACAGTAACAGAACTGAAGGGCACCAGATTTACATTATAAACTTAAATTAATATAAACTTAAATGACTTAGGTAACTGGACTCAAAATAGCCTAAAATATATATTTTTTAAATAATAATTATTTATTTGGTGGTGTGCCTTGTCCATTGGGATCGCAGGGCCGTCATCATTTCACTTCGATTTGGAACTTTCTCGCTGGTGGAACGCGTAATCGGGGCAGCTGGAGCCAGAGACTCTGATCCTGGTACTTTTAGAGAAGTTCCGGCGTTGCTCTTGGCTTCAACTTGGGCGTTAGATGGTTCAGCCACCTCAGAAGCACTCTCGGAGGGGCTAATCGGTACGATGAGCCTCACACGCCCATCATTTCCAGTTGCAGCCAATGTTCCATTATGTGACAGAGGCATTATGAATGGTATGCTGGAATCTGAGCTCACGTCATCCGGAGACGAATCTTTAGATGTTGTTGCCTGGCTGGTGCTATATAAAGAATTCTGTGATTGGCCAATACTCATGGCTTGAGCCAGAGCTCCAAAATCATTACTGGACCCAATTTTACCTTGATAGACTTGATCGTTTAGCAAGTTGATAAGATCTGAGTTGCTGAAATGGCTGCTTATCGGTGGGATGTGCGGGAAAGCGTTGCGATTTTGAAAGAATTGCTTGTTGTTATTGGTTTTCGCATCTTCATTAGTAAATGCCATATCTTGAAATTTAGAAATCAAGTAATTTTGAATCTGATCATTGGTCATGCTCCCAAAGTTTGGTGGAGTATTGGCTCCGCTTGGATTGTCCGGAGGTGATAGACTGAAGGGTGATGTATTGACGTTGTTGTTTTCAAGGTTCTGAGTAATTTTGTTGTTTTGAGCGATGAAATTAATAAGATCGTCGCTATTAATACCTTGACAATTTCCATTACAGGCAGCGCTGTTGTCAGATTTCCCACCATCACTCCCTCCAGCTTTTGTCTGTATGCAACGTATATTTTATTTCCTTATATCGATTTAAGCTAAAGTAAAGCTACGCCAATTAATAAAAAAAAGCTGGTGTAAAAAGGAATATACTTTGGTTTTTACCAGAAATTATTAATCTATTTCTACATAATAATTCCATTGATGACAGCTTCTCCAATGTACGCCAGCCAATTTGTTAACATTTAATACAAAACATGCTACACACAAAACAATCCACTACATGACATGATTAAGGAACTACACAGTAAACAGCGATCATTTCATAGATTTAAACGGCTTCATATATTACATTAAATAAAATAAAAAAAATGAAAATGTCCCCTGGAATTGTTGGAACATTAACAAAATTTTACATACAGTCATAAGGTCTTATTAGGAAAGTAATTAAAATAAAAACAATGATAACAAAAAGCAAACACATAAACAAATAACAGAAAAAAAAATCCTAAAACATTCATCGTCAGTTAGTAAATTAGTTTCTTCTATGATTTATTGTTGTAATAGAATTTTAATATTCCGATTTTTTTTTGTTTCATATATATCATCAATACAGGTAAAGAATGTATTGTTAAAACACTTCAATACCAACTTTCCAACCAACTTTTTAGGAATTGCGTGTGGAATGTTGGAACTCACGTCTGCACTTTTCCTTCATACCAGAGCAAGGAAATAAAATGATTAATTTCTTCTTTTAATAAGACTCAAGCTGAGCCACTGTGCAACGACAACGCTACAATTTTTTTAATAGAAAATAATTTAATAATAACAAGTGAACTAAAAGAAACATCGACATTTATACGTTGACATGCACTTTATTACTGCTAATGAACTGATACTATAGGTATTTTCAAGTATATTTGAGGCTTGCTCTTGCCCTTTTTATTAAGTTATATCACTATAATGGTCAGTGTAAAGCGTTACAGCGAAAATGTGCCTTCATATGCAACTGAAAAGTATTAAAAGCTTAAGTAAATTAAATTGCAAAGTACAGTTATACATGTAAGCGGCTTATCATTACAAATCGTCAAGCAATTAAGCGTAACTGGCTTTTAAAAATAAAAAAAATAAATAATATAACCATTTCCAAAATCAAGTGTTCTTGTCGTTTTTCATACAAAGTGTTTTTTTTTTATTTAATATTATGTCAAAACATAATTTTCAATTTAAAAGTTGTTTAATAAGTTAATTATGACCCATGACATTTGGAAATGACGGTTATTTTTTATAAACACACCTGAGGCAAAAGTGTCAGTTGTTGAGCGCTGATAGGGCGGCTGCTGCCTTTCTCCTTCTCTTGCAAATGAGCGACAAGTGCCGCAATGTGCTCTAGTAGCTCTTTATTATGTACCAACAGCTGGTGAGTGCGAGCCTGGAAATATTCACATTGCATATTTTATTATGGGATATTTAAATACTTTACAGCTTGTTGCTGTATAATAGGGTAGGCGATCCAAGAGCGAACTTGGATTTCGTTCTCCAATTTTCGCCGAATTTCAAACATTATATATTGAGTAGCGGAACTCGAACTGAACATCCCGCTCTACCTTGACCAGAGCTAAGAAACGAAACATTACATATTTAATTTGAAAATAATAAATATTTCATTTCCTCGAGTGGGGGTCGAACCCTCAGACTGCGTTTACAGTCACGCTTGTTCCAGCGGAGTAAGCAAAAAACTTTGGAGTGACTTGCTGGGTTCTAAAGTTTAACTGAGCTTTGCCAAATTTGATAAAAAAAAATCTGGATTGAACAATAATTAAACATTTTCAGCCTAATCTCATTACCGCGGCTATAAAGCCATAATTGTTTCGAATATTATTATATTCTGAAAGAAAACTGATATTATATCTTGAACAAAATACATAAAAAGAAAACAATTACAGTGTTATATAACAATGGAAGTTTATTTTCAATAGAAATCAGTAAAATTGTCACGCAGGGCGGCAGTTGCTATTAATGTTCGGGCGTGGTCTGGGCATTAGTGTTATTGTTGATGCTGTCGTTTACTATACACATTTATTACTTTTCAGGTGATAAATCTGCTTAGATATATTATGACATATTTAATAAGTAATTTCGATAAAGGCCTTAGGAAATTATGAGGCCTGTCGTGGCGCAGTGGCACAGGCGTGGGACTGTAAAAGCGATAGATTGTGAGTGCGATCGCCATTCGTAGAAATTAAATATTCAATGTTTTCGAATTAAATATTAAATAGTTTTATTTCATCGTTCTGGTAACAAGGCAAGGCGCGGCGATGTGTTCTGCCACTAAACACCCAATGCCTCAACAAGTGGGGAATGGTGTGAAACGTCTGAGCTTTGGTTCCCAGGTTCACTCTACCTTCCCTTCCAAATGCGGGATACAGCGTGAAACTGAAAATAAATTAGGATAAAGTAATATATTACAATTAAATAAATTATTTGGAACTACTGACAGAAATATATAAATTTCGCTTCACTCTGTAACCTGCATGTTGTAGGGTAGGCAGAAAAAACGTGGTCTTAATATAAGTAATATTTTATTTAAACTAGTAAGTATATATTTATTTTAGCTTCCAGCTGTACTAATAATACAGCAAAGAGTACCTAATGTCCTCCTTCTGAAATTCAGACAATGTTTCAGCAGCCAGATCATAAATAATGTTATTAGGTACATGAATAATCTTATTTCGCCTATTTCCCTTATTTCTCCTATTTCCCTTATTTCTCCTATTTCACATATCCCAATATCTAAATCAAATGGCAACTTACACAAACGTTACAATATTTAGCTCATTAGAAGTTCTGTAACTGGCGTCTAACAAGTAACAGCGAGTAATTGTAGATCGTTCTCAAATGGATGTCAATTACAGTGAAGCTCAAAACTAAATCCGGTCCGTATTTTAGTTTGTTAATTTACCTAATGAGCTAACTGACGGTGTAAATTTTAATTACATAAATTTTGAATCACGTCTCTTATTATGAAAATTATTATGTGAAACTTTAATTGGATTTTGAATGAATAACATACATTTCTAGGATAAGAAGTAAATATTGAATTATAGCTATGTTATAATATATATTAAAAAATGCTATAATAAAGTTATTAAGCTTAATAATGTCTTTGATTTTCGCGATTGTTATACATTTTAAATGAAACACTTTTAAACGGATTAATCGCGTATATTGAATGGTAAGCTTTCCTAAGTGTGAATTAATAATTAAAAACAAAGTGAGAATATTTGCAAAAGCTTTTTTTACTATTTTTTTTTTGTTTTTGAAGTTATCGTTTTTTAGCGCGTTAGGAAAATTGATGAAAGTGAACTAAAGTTAATAAATAGTATTTATTAAGTTACCAGCGATTATATTATATATATTTAGGTATATATTTTTTAACAAAGTACCAGGACAACAGTACACAATAAGATCTTACTTGTTTTTATATTGGGTAGACTTCTTTAATGTGTAGCCAGTAAATATCATTAATACAATACAAAAAGTTTGCCAGTTTACTATTTCTTTTATATAACTTTTTATATAAAATTAATATTGAAATAATTTTCATTATTTGGCTGTAGTTTGCCAAATGCTGGTTATAAATTTCTCCCCATTAACTTCACGCTGTATGTAATCGAATATATATATATATATATATATATATATATATATATATATATATATATATATATATATATATATATATATATATATATATATATATATATATATATATTACTCACTTGAGCTTCACAACGAGCAGCTTGTTCAGCAGCAAGCTGATCGCGTAGCAGCAACAACTGCGCTACAGCGGCCCTGGTCTGTTGAGTCTGCTGTTCCAAGCGCTCGCGAAGTAATTGCAGCTGATGCTGAGCACTGAGCGGGGTAGGAGTGTCGTCAGCTGCTACCTCCACCTTGGTAATACATTCTGGTAAGTCGGGAAGATTGATGCTTGGCACTGGTGGCGCCTGAAACAATGATTTTGATTTTCGTGTTTGTAATAAAAGAAAAAAATTTTGACATCTATGGCATATGTACATGGCATGGCATGGTAGACAGAGGCAAGGCATGGTTGACAGAGGGAACTTGGGAATCTAGTGTTAAGACACTCCGTTCCCTTACCTACTTTCCACCGAAATTGAGGCATTGCGTGTTGAATGGCGAAACCTTTTGACACGCTTTGCCTTTTGTATCAGAGCAAAGAAAATAAATATAATAAATATGTAAATTGAAAAAATATTTCATGTTCTCTGATACAACCCACAAACTGTCGAGCTTAAAGTCACATGCTTTTACTCCTGCGCTGAAACAATCATCTACAATGATTATCTATCAATTTTTTTTATCAATAATATTAAATAATTCTTATTTTTAACAATATGTTATTTTCAACAATATTCTATTATAAAATAAGTATGAACGATTTAAATCTTATCAACGGATCAAAAATGATGGCAGAATAAGATTTCAAGCCAATCGTACAATTTAATTGACAGGCCCTCGGATTTGTCAATGCGATAACGACTCTCATTGACATCGAGTAAATGGATTTTATTTATTATAGGATAATGTTCACTCGTCCTTATCAGGCTATGAACAATATTTTTTGGGTTTTGTACTTCCAAAGGTATTTGGTTCTGTTGTGTACAGTACCAGAAGCCATTTATAGTGTCACTTTGTTATCCTCCTCAGCTTCACACTGTATCTCGCATATGGCAGGGCTTATAACGAAGAAATGAAAACATTAAATAATCAATATCTAAATAATTTATTCCCACTTAAATATATGTATATATGTACATATATATATATATATATATATATATATATATATATATATATATATATATATATATATATATATATATATATATATTTATATATATATATATATATATATATATATATATATATATATATATATATATATATATATATATAACAACCGGCATTTTATTAAAGTAGCTGGTGGTAAATGAAAGATATAATCTCATTGTTAGCTTTATCTAAAAGAAATAAAAAATATCTAAATAGTTATTTAATTTCAGTATTGCAAAGTCATTTAGGAAATTGCAAAAGTTATTAAAAGCGTTCTTAGTATAAAATAAAACGCTAAAACGGACTTGGTGTAAAATAGTTAATTACTGGTATTCGATACAACGGTAACTGAAAATTACAAAACATAGGTTTACAGCTTAGCCTCTTTGTGATATAGTTAAATATGTATAAAAAATATTGATTGAATAAAAAAATATTTCATTTGAAGTTGTTTCTTAATTAGTTAATATTTCAATTTATTACTTTTTTGGCAATTCTCAATAGTCGCTATCAAAGTTAAAGGTTATCATTGCGCCAAAATGGTCGCTAACATTTCCATATTGTTGTCAATTTCACGTTGTATACCGCACATGGCAGGGTAGGCAGAGGGAACTTGGGAACCTACTGTTCAGACACTCCATTCTTTTCTCCACTTTCTGCCGAATTTCAGACGTTGGGTGCTAAGTGGCGGACTTCAACGCCACGTTTTGCCCGGGGCAATATAAAATATTAATGATATAATTATAATAATATATAATTATGTATATATATATATATATATATATATATATATATATATATATATATATATATATATATATATATATATATATATATATATATATATATATATATATATATATATAATCATTTTGAAATTCATTTTAAATATAAATTTCAATATAAAAGCCGTTAGAAATGGGCCATATCGTTTCAAAATCACTAAATGGCCAGAGATAGCAAAGCGTAAAGGAGATTCAGAGTATCCGATAGTTTAATACTTGATTCAGTGACCGGAAACAGATTGGCTTAAATTCAAATAGAAGAGAATGCAGCTGGTGTTCCTTGACCATCTGCTTCTATTGATATTTTAATGTTGATTTTTTTCACCCCTAACGATAACCGAAGATTGATATAAAATTTACATGTGTGTTTGTCTGTCTGTGGCCACGTAGTTTTTTTTTTTTAGCTTCACGCTGTATTCCGCACGAGGCAGGGTAGGCAGAGGGAACCCGGGAACCTAGTGTTAAGACACTCCGTTCCACTTCCGTTCCCCACTTTCCGCCGAATTTGAGGCATTGTGTGTTGAGTGGCGGAACTCAACGCCGCGCTTTGCCTTATTACCAGAGCGAAGAAAATAAAACATTAAATAATTTAAAATTGGAAATATTAAGTATTTTATTTCTACGACAAGGGATCGAACCCAGAACCTGTCGGTTACAGTCACACGATTATTGTTTCTTAAATTCGTATTTAGATTTACTATTTATGGCCTTAGCACATAGTAACTCACATAAGCAGGATAGGCGGAAAGAAATAATGTGAAGTTAGTCGATTCTTCAATTGACATAACTTAACGCCGCGGTTTTTTTATCAACTCAGCTTCAAGCTGTATCCCTCACATGGCAGGGTAGACACAGGAAATTCGGTAACTTTTGTCCAAATATGAGGCATTGTGTGTTGAGTGGCGGAACTCAACGCCGCGTTTTTTTAACAGGGCGAAAAAATATAAAGTTATTTATCCCTCCGACTGAACTGAAATTGATCTTACAATGTCAATTATTCTACATAATATAATTTTTTATTTCGATCTAATACCATACAGAGCTTTATTAGACCAAATTGTACCAAGAATATGAATCACTGCTTATTTCCCAACTATCATTCCGGCGTAGGTTTGTTGATGTATTATTGCCAGATGATAAGGGACTTGAGATAAGTGCAATTCTCGAAAAGCTACTTACTTAAAGCTTTAACCGATTTAATAGAATACTAGGAAATCTGTGTATTACTTTGCCAAAATTTGGCGGAAAGTGGGGAACGGAAATGTTTCTTAACACTAGGTTCCCATGTTCCCTCTACCCAGCCATATGCGGGATACAATGTGAAGCCGGAAAAAAAACAATGCCAAAATATTTTTTGATTGGTCGAAAGCAAAATGAAGCTCAGATACGTTGTATATCACTTTAAATTTTATTGTCAAAAATATATAGTATAAAATTCTATCGACACAGAAGCCTTGTGACTTGTGGGTTCAATCCTCATTCGAAGAAATTAAATATTTAATATTTTGAAATTAATATTTAATCAACACGTAATGCCTCAAATTTGGCGGAGGGTTGGGAACGGAACGGAGTGTCTTAATATTAGGTTCCCAAGTTCCCCCTGCCTGTTCTGCCGCCACTATCGAAAGAATATAATATAATTTATCCATTATATGGTCAAATTGTAGGATTATTACTTTAAAGCTGCATTTTAAACTAAAATATGTCTAAGTAAAAAAATTAACATTCACATATGACCAGACATTTTGTAAGTAAATATATATACATCGGTGCTACATCTATATACATTTATCTTGTATATACTTATAATTTCCATTTATATCGCTTATTACAAATTTACGTGTAACCTTATAACCCTTTTAAAGTAAAGAGTACTGTAAAATAATATTTTGCGCACGGTTATACATTTAAGAAGACTCACGTGTACGTCTGACCAAGTCATTGTACGATAGTAAGCAGTACTGTAGTAATTTTTGAATTTCTTTATATTTTTGGCATCATTTTTTATAGCAGCATAGGCAGAAAGACCCTAGTGTTAAGTGTTCACTGACGGAACTCAACGCCGTGTAGTGTAGTTACCAGAGTACTTATTTGAAATAAATAATTTCTTTTTTCTAGAATCAAGCGCTGTTTCAGTGTACAAGTTCGAAAAAGATATATATATGTATATATATATATATATATATATATATATATATATATATATATATATATATATATATATATATATATATATATATATATATATATATATATATATAAATATATATAAAATTTATTGTGAATAAATTACTCAACATGTTCTATCAGAGAATCGGGTCACCCACTGATTTACACGTATCTCGAGAATGAAGCGGTAAACCGACGAATTTATGTTAGTTGAATAAAATCAATTTTCGAAGTATTTTTTTATTTCTGAGTTCATGTAACTTTTGTTAGTTCCTTTACAATTAATGCGTTTACTACGTTAAATAACTTATGTATTTATATAAATAACATAAAAGTAGGAAACGGAAGTGGAACGGAATGTCTTAACATTAGGTCATCCTAAATTCATTCTGCCCACCGTGTCATATGCCTGTATCCTACAGCGTGAAGCTGAGTGAGTGAGTAAATTGAAGTGTCTGTTTGGGGTCACAAATTAACAGGGTGCAAGTTCATGTAGCTTTGCTAATAAGAGCTTTCACGATAGCAAAAAGAAATAATTTTAGTATGTCTTTACTTCTGTTCGTTTGGTCTAATCTTTGAAACCGTGTTTTGTACCGTGTGATTCCGGCTTAGAATAGGATCACCCTGGTACTGATGGTGTCGTAAGAGGTGACTAAAGTGCGTGTGGTAGAGTCACGTTGCCAGTAATGGCAACACTCATGGGCAGACTCGACCGGATTGTTACCACCCCCGGCATTTAAGACAGGCGTTAAGTAGTGGCTTTGGCCACTGCGTTTCGCGTTAGGTAATGCCGGGCCCCGGTGCCCTTCCACCTTAAAAGACGGCAACCGTCCTGTAGCTCCTCTGGAGTTACACGGGGCCGTGGGCGACGGTGATCACTTACCACCAGGTGACCCGTACGCTCGTTTGCCGTCTTTTCCATTAAAATTAATATTTTCATTTTAAATACTTAATAAATGGTAAGAAGAGGAAGCAAGAGTTGAGTTAGCATTAGGAAAGCATAGGCGGAGCGGAGAGTGGGGAACAAACGAAGTGTCTTAACATTAGGTTCCCAAGTTCCCTCTATTTACCCTGCCGGGATACAGCGTGAAGCTGAAATGCTTATTTACCGTTAAAGATAGTTTGAGAGGTTTTAATCGGCTTGAAACTGTTAAAAGAGGTGAAGCTTACTCTTTACGACTAGTGGTAGAGACTTTGTATAATGACTTAGAGCCCCTTTACATTGTGAAATATTAATTTTTGAAAAAATGAATATATATATAGTTAAATTATTTTAATTGGATCGTATCAAGATTATTTATTTCAGATTTTTTTTAGTTTTCTGAGTGTTTAGAGTTCCTTAGTTAAAGCAGTATCACAGACTGTTTGTCCGTTCGTCTGTCCTTCTGTCACCAGATCTCATAAACCATAATAGCTAGGCAGTTTACGTTTTCACAGATTGTGTATTTATATTGCCGCTACAAAAATTGTGGTTATTATTTGTCGTTGTTATAGGTGACGGAACCCTACGTACGCGAATCCGACGATCGCACTTAGCCAGTTTTTATATTAATTTAGTTATTTTATAAATAAATTTAAGATCATATATTTTATGCAATCATTCTTGTTCAGTGTAAAAGGTTTCTCACGGCAAGTATCTCTCAGTGATTGTTGAATTTACATTCCATTCTCTTATAGTGCTTTTGAACCGGAAGATAAAATTGCTTTTAAATTTACTTTATATAAAAGAAAAACTTATTTAATATATATTTTTCTATTTATAATTATATTACGTTATATATCATATTAATTATATTTACACATCCTCCCCATATTTTAAGATATTGTATATTGACTGGCCCTTGTTAGTTGAGTTGAAAATGACCCCGTTGCCTGTGCCCTGACACCAAAACGGTCTCACGTCATTAGAATGTTTATTAATTCTAAACGCTTAACTTGATAATTTGAACTGACAAAATAAAAAACTTATTACTGAAAAAATGTTAAGATTGATTTTGGCGTATAAGATAAAAAAAAATCACTACCGACTTCGCTTGAATTACGCAATTTTATTCACTAATGACTTTCTTGTTCTAATATTTCGTGGCCTGTCGTGGCGCAGCGGCACAAGTGTGTGACTGTAACCGACAGGTTCTGGGTTCGATCCTTAGTCGAGGAAATGAAATATTTAATATTTTCAACTTAAAATATTTAATATTTCATTTCTTTGCTCTGGTAATTAGGCAAAGCGCGGCGTCGAGTTCCGCCACACAAACACTCAATGCCTCAAATTCGGCGGAAAGTGGGGAACGGAAGTGGAACGGAGTGTCTTAACAGCGAGAAGCTGAGACAAAGAGACTCAAATATCAATTTGATGAATATAAAATTTGTCGAATTAGATATGTTAAAGTGACGTATTTTTTTAATTTACTAACCTTACTCACTCAGCTTCACGCTGCATCCCGCACATTAAATATTTAATTGGAAAATATTAAACATTTTATTTCCTCGAGTGGGGATCGAACCGATAACCTGTCGTTTGCAGTCACAACTTTGTATCGCTGCGACACGATTAAAAAAAAAACACTAAATAGTAAGTAAAGGTTGCCAAAATATAAAAGTGAAAACTGCATTTAAATCTAAACAGCCGTTTTTGAGATTAGCGCGCACAAACGCACATACGAACAGACACTATTTTATACACATTTGTTATAAGTATAGATATTTCAAATATAACATTATCACTATGAACTTGAACTTGTAATTATCTTTAGTTTACAGCCACCATATATCTGTCACTTTTATACTGGAATATATCCAAAAAAAAATATCGACGGTTCCAAAGAACAAAATCGTATATGAAAAATGATCGACTTTCAGTATGAGGTTTTGAAGTTCTGTGTGAATGTAATCATCAACTATTAACGGAAATACAAAATAATTGCAAAAAAAAATAGCTGTTCAATAGTAGTAGTGTAAAGTCGATCATTTTTCATATACGATTTTTTTCTTTGGACCCGTCGATATATATATATATATATATATATATATATATATATATATATATATATATATATATATATATATATATATATATATATATATATATATATATATATATCTATATATATATATATATATATATATATATATATATATATATATATATATATATATATATATATATATATATATATATATAATATATATATATATGTATATATATATATATAAATATATATATATATATATATATATATATATATATATATATATATATATATATATATATATATATATATATATATATATATATATATATATGTGAATTTTTTCATGTTTCTCATTCGATTCGCACCTCAGCAACTCGCGTCACTGGCACGTCAAACGATATTGTAGTCATATTACCGGGTCGATGATATATTATTATAGTTTTGATTTACAACCGCGATTCTTGGATTCAATGTGAAGAGATCATTATGAATATTCTATTTGTAATGTCGATATTGAGTGTATTTTTATCTGAACGAAACGGTAGTGGCATTTTAGTTATTTGTCCGTTCATTTTTAAGGGACCATGGATTTATATGCATATTATATGTTCTTCTTGCTAAAAAATTGTTGATTTGCTTAGCAAAAGTTATATGAAACGTTTAGTAATTCAAATGTACATATATATCTCTCAACTTTACGCTGTATTCCGCACACGGCAGGGTAGGCAGAAGGGACTTGGGAACCTAGTGTTAAGACACTCCGTTTCACTTCCGTTCCCAACTTTCGAAATCTTAGAACGACAATCCAGCGAAATGTGATGAAGTGAGAAATTTTAATGCTTTAGCAATTTAGTACACGTATTCATTAAAAAAATAATTGTAGTTACGTGCTGTATCCCGCATACTGCAGGTTAGGTAAAGGGAACTTGGGAACCTATTATTTGTTCCATTACCCACATTTTAATTCAAGGTATTGTGTGTTAAGTGGAGTTATTAAATGCCGCGCGCTTTACCTTGTTGCCAGAACAAAATAATTGTACAAAATAATGAAGTCCAATTTAAAATGGACTTCATCATTTTGTAAAAAATATTGTGTAAATTTTAACAGTGTAAATTTTAATTTATTTCATAAACTTTTAAGTATTTAAAAGGATCTAGCAGAAAAAGTATACAATCACTGGCTTTTAATAAATAATTTTAAATAAAGTTATTTAAAATAACATTTACTTTAAAATAACGGTTTTCTTAATAACGATTGTCGAAAAATAACTTTATTTTTTTTGCCTTAGCTATTTAGACAGTTAGGGCCACAATATTTAAAAAAAATATTTTCACGGTATCTATTAAATTCTTTCTTGTGAAATTTAAATTGTAAATGTCTATTCATAAGTTCGTCATAATTTCACAGAGCTTTTCGAATATTGGTTAAAAGCTTTAAGTTTATTTTTTATTACTCATTATTTATTACTTAACATTGCATTCTGGTCATAAGAGGGGAACCTGGGCATCTAGTGTCAAGACCCTGTCATTAACACCCCGTTCCCCATTTTCCCCTGAACTAACAAATATAATTAATAAAACTGAAACCTTTACATTTCTTGTACATTACTTACATGTAACAATTGATTTAATTTACGTAGTTAAATATTTCGACCAATTATAACATGTTTTCGGAATCGGTTTAAAATGATAAATGCTATATTTTTTAACTTATTACTTAAACGATAAATCAAGCATATATAATAGATTCTTAGCATATATAACAGGTTCATGCTTTATCATGCACCTGGTAGGGCTAGCAAAAGAGTATTTAATACGTAGTGTTAAGACACTCCATTCCGCCGAATTTGAATCATTGCATATTGAGTTCTTGCCTGATATAAAGAAATGAAAACGATTAATTCTTCATTTCCTTGAGTGCAGACCGAAACCACAGCCTGTCACGCTTGCATGTGTACAATACTCTTGGGCACAACAGCCACGACATACCTCTAAAGTGATGATTTTCAGCAAATTAAAGTAATTTTTGACCATTTTATTAAAGCCAGGCATGTCGACTTTTAATAACTAAAGTCAGTGATATTATGAAATTTAATTATGGATCGAGCGCAACGCACAAGCGTGTGACCGTAAAAGTGACAGGTTGTGGGTTCGATCCCCACTTGAGAAAATGAGATATCAAATACTTTCATTTCTTCGTTCTTGTAACTTCTTGTTACTACAAGACAAAGCATGGCGTTGAGTTCCGCCATTGAATACGCATCGCTTCAAATTCGGCGAAATGTGTGGAACGAAACGGAGTATCTTCAGAATGGGTTCCCAAGTTCCCTCCGCTACATTCCCAAGTTCCGTCTGCCTACCTTGCCATGTGCGTGATACAGCGTGAAGCAGATCACGGAAGTACGAAAGAAGACAATAGACAAATAATAATAAGATGTTAGCCGTATTATATTTTTAAACAAAAATATTTTGGCGCCTCGAGTGGGTGTAGACGGCGTCTGCTATAAACAGAACGCGGCGTAAATCAAACATATTGATATAACTCGTTGATGCAATGAATGTTGTGTACACAATTGAATTTATCTTTACTTTAATAGATGTGCGTGTTAATTTTTGTAATGTGTATGAGGAATTTAAAACGTTCCTTTTATTAATTGTTTCGTTTCTTGCGGAAACGGAATGTGATTATGTATAAAGTGTACTAGATTAATGTCATCGATTTAAGAAATATCTAAAATGCCTATTTTAGTAATATTTATACATATATCGATATTAACAAGGTGTGGGAAAACAAAATATCTAACTAAGTCATAAATAGGCCCGTCGTGGCGCAGCGGCAAAAGCGTGTGATCAACAGGTTATGGGTTCGATAACCATTCGAGGAAATGAAATATTTAATATTTTCTATTTTTAATAGACTTAATGTTTGCATTTCTTCGCTCTGGTACCTACTAGGCAAAACGCGGCGTTGATTTCCGCCACTCCACACGCAATGCCTAAAATTCGGCAGAAATTGGGGAACGTAAGTGGACCTGAGTGTCTCAACACAAGGTTCCCAAGTTCCCTTTGCCTATCCTGCCATGTGCGGAATACAGCGTGAAGCTGAATTAAGTCATACAGCCATTGATTTTTTTAAATATATCATATGAAGAGATGTCGTTACCGATGATTTCGTTTTCCTTTCGGGAGAATGAAATATTTAATATTTGTTTTTCTGTGCTGTGGTAAGGAAGCGAACATCTAAGAATTCTATAGTAAATTGGAGAGGGAAGCGTTTTAACAGTAGGTTTCCTGGTTTCTTCTACATACAAAATTTTATTCTCACTGATAGGAATAATTGTCATGTCTCCGTTCTAGTGGATAAAGAGCGGAGTTGAGTTCCGCAATTCAACACGCAATGTCTAGAAACTAAGAGGAAAAATGGACTGTCTTAACCCAATATACCTTCTGGCTTCCAGCTATGTGGAGGCTACAGTGTGAATAATGTGTATTGAACATGGCTGATAAGGCTAATCATAATTGTACCATGATATCGTCAAAATTAGTATCAATAACAATAAATATACCTATCATTTTTGAATTATTATTTCAGTGAATAAAAAAAATCAGTTATAAAAAGTATCTACATCACCTAAGCAAAGTGTTTTTGCGGACAAAGTGTTGGCCACCGCGAAGAAAAAACTTTTTTTTACTTTTTTAAAAAAAAACAGTTATTCATTATAGGTGCTACACAGAGCTACAGATAGATATGTCAAACTTATAACACCCCTCTATGCGTTGGTGGTTAAAAATAAGATTATACGACTTCATACAAAATCTATATAAAATTAATTTGTATATTTACTCATCTCATAATTCCGTTTATGCTTGAAAGTGTTAATCACACGTGTTAAGCTATAAATTTTACTATTCCAAGAATACTATCGCACACTACTGATTTAGAAATTATATGTCTATGGAATTTTAAAATGCATTTACTTATTGGATTCCATAATACAAATGTTAAAAGAAATACATTCCTTTAATGTACAATCGTAAGATTGGAAAAGAACTCGGGGCCAATTCATATTTTTAAACCGATCCGAACCGACCGAACCGAACCGAACCGACCGAACCGAACCGATTTTTTTTAAACAATCATACTTGAATCAGATTGTAACACGATATATATATATATATATATATATATATATATATATATATATATATATATATATATATATATATATATATATATATATATATAATTATATTTACCTGGGTCACCCGTTTCCCTTCCTTCCTTGGAGGTGGGGGTAGCAGATCCAAATGCTTGGGCCTGGCAGCCTTTGGTTCTTCCACTCCCTTTGACGTCGACGCTGCACCTGACTCGGACGCACCACATTCAGAGGCCGCTTCTGATATAGATTTAGTATTTAATTAAATATTTAATGTAACTATATTATACTTATATTTCTTATAGCATAAATGACAGTGGTCAGTGGTAATTTGGTCGACTGTTGTACAATATGTTAATAATTTATATTTTAAGGTGATTTTTTTTCATATTTCTAAAGTACCCAGAATAATTTGCGTTAATCGAATCTACCCGCGATAACAAGCTAATATAGTGTAACTACTCAAAATGTGGAATCAATGAACTAAATTTTAAAACTCACAAAGCCAAAACCTCATCATAGCGAAGTTAACTAAGGCCCACCATAACGAGCAAGGCTTCCGATAAAAAAAATTAAAATCTGTAAGTTAATTTCAAAACTAATGTGCCACAGACAAACCGGTCAAATAAGATTTAAATTATTTAAATAACTAAGATCAACCAAACATTTGATACAAATGATAGATGATGTTATAATGTTTTTGACACATGCCTTTCATGTTTATTTTACTGTATTAGTCGACAGAGAAATATGATAATTATAACAGTCCATCAGCGATTTTAAGCTAAATTTGAGACGTTTCTGTTATCGGAACGAGTAAATGAAAATAATTTATTACTCTGGATGGGATTTGAACCAACATACACCTTTTCTTATCGTGGTGCATCGGCACAAGCGTGTGACTGTAACCGACAGGTTCTGGGTTCGATCCCCAGTCGAGGAAATGAAATATTTAATATTTTCAATTTAAATATTTAATGTTTCATTTCTTCGCTCTGGTAATAAGACAAAGCGCGGCGTTGAGTTCCGCCACTCAACACGCAATGCCTCAAATTCGGCGGAAAGTGGGGAACGGAAGTGGAACGGAGTGTCTTAACACTAGGTTCCCGGGTTCCCTCTGACTACGTGAAGCTGAGTACTGAGTACACCTTTTTTACTGTTCCACTGTTCCAGAATGATCATATACATATATTTCAAACAAAATTCTATCACCGTTTTAGTAATGTTAATATGTATGGACGAAATAGTTTTTAAATTATATAACAAGCGACTTCCCTGACACGGTATTTATGAGAAAATGTCACGATGGAAGTTTAAATTGAATAAATCCAGGTACCGCTTATTCAATCTGCAGGTCATATTCATCGCCACCCCGTACTCGCGCATTAATTCACTCTGTATAGCTAATATAAGCGAGGAAATTGCTCAAGAATAGGAAACCATATATATACATATATATATATATATATATATATATATATATATATATATATATATATATCTATATATATATATATATATATATATATATATATATATATATATGTATATATATATATATATATATATATATATATATATATATATGTATATATATATATATAATATATATATATATATATATATATATATATATATATATATATATATATATATATATATATATAAGTATCTGGGATATAAGTAATTTTCAATTCATAATAATATTAGTATATAACAAAAAATGTCAATTCAAAAGGTGGGAAGTGAAAACTATATGGTTTTAAATTGAATATCTATAAATGTCCATCTTTAAAAGAGAACTGGTCTCAAATATGCACGTATTTCACATCTTATTTTTACAGTTACGAAATATAGTAAAAAGAACGGATTCCCTATTCGAGCAGGACTCGTTTCGTCACGTCCAATTTTTATTTGCATGCTACGCGAGAGAATTACTAAATTTATTTTAAAACAAAATTTCCTAGTCGCTAGGAATATAACAAATTTTATCCATGACAAAAACGGAGGGTTATAGGTTTGACGTATATGTTTTCAGCTACACACTCTATCCCGCCCATGGCTGAGAAGGCAGAGGGAACCTCGGTAGGTTCCGAATGATAAGACACTCCGTACCGTTCCTCACGCGTTGAGTGGCGGAACGTCTTTACGCCACGACAGGCCCCAATACTCTAATAATTTAAATTGTAAATAGGTATTTGTTATAATTTAAATTATAAGAAATATTGACAAAAAGTAATTATTTTAAACAGTTTGTTAAAAATGTTTACATAAAACATTCGTATCAATTTGCTATTGAGATCCTTTTAAATACTAGTCAATGGTTTCCTAGAAGATAATTAAAATTTTAAAAATATGTGTATGTTGGAGAAATTTATATATATATATATATATATATATATATATATATATATATATATATATATATATATATATATATATATATATATATATTATATATATATATATATATATATAATAGAAAAGTTGTAAATAATGTCTAATATTACTTTTCAAAGTATTTATACTATAATTATTAGACAGGCGAAGACAATTTCAACTTAAATCAGAAAAAGTATTTCGAGAAAGGAACGTACAGAATTTCCAATAAAAGGTAAATCAACCTAAATTCGGATTCGAGGAAGCAGACAAAGTGTTACAGGCGCATTCAACATATATAAAGTTGCGATACAGAATTCCTTTGACATTGGCAAACTAAATTGGCATTCTCTACGTGACCAATTTTAAAGTACACTTCATAATAATGGTACAAAAAGTTATTAGTTCCTTTGAAAATGTATCCAATGTGTACCACGTGAGTCTACAATGTGTACTTTATAGGGTTTTTTTTTGTTGCTAATGTATTAGAATCACTTTAAAATTAAGCTTTTCTTTAAAAAACTTTCTTAAAGCAAAACTTATGTTAATTTTCAGCATTTTTTTTTGTGACTCCTGATCTCTAAATTTGTTTCTTTCCCTTTTTCCCTATTTAGGAGATATTACTGTTAAATAGAGATACACAATGTTGGAACCTGTCATACTAAAAACGGTCACACATGCTGATTTTTAATCTTGGAATAAAAATCAAACTATATATTACTTTGATTTTTATTCCAAGCTTTGCTTTGGCTGGCACTGCTTAAATGCATCTTTCTTATGACTTTATCATCTTACTACCATATGTCATTTTCAACGGTGCTCAGTCAAAAGTTTTGTAACAAACCTTATCTTTAATTGATATGCCAATTTTATATGAAATTACACGATGAAGATAACATGAAACGTAAGAAGGAAATACGGTGACCATGAATGAGTATATCAAATTATTTAAAGAAATTTCCGCAATAGTTAGTAAAAGAAAAGACAACCGTTTGGTCTATTGAACTGAGCAAATGATAATTATTTATATAAGCATAATAGATACTTATTTGCTTGTCAGGAGGCCTTAATTAAATGGCAATCAGTTATTAATATTTTTTTTTATTAAATATTACAGAAAAACCTCTTATGGTACATTGAGATTGATAGTTGTAAAGATATATATATACATATATATATATATATATATATATATATATATATATATATATATATTATATATATATATATATATATATATATATATGTATATATATAGTATATATATATATATATATATATATATATATATATATATATATATATATATATATATATATGTATATATATATATATATATATATATATGTATATATATATATTATATATATGTATATATATATATATATATATGTATATATATGTATATATATATATATATATATGTATATATATATATATATATATATATATATATATATATATATATATATATATATATATATATATATATATATATATATATATATATATAAATATGCACAGTACTCTAATTCTCCTACATTTCGCACTTTTATTCATCCATCGAGTTTCGTATGTGAATGTATCGCGAGCACGTAATCAACGTTAACTGTATCAAGGTGAAGGTTTATTTAACTTGGATATGGAAAGCTCAATATGTGATAAGAATTTGAGAAACATCTACCCTTTTTGTATCATAAACAATATTTATTTGAAAGACGATTTTATAACTGTTAATTCATTTTTTTTTCTTGAATCCTTTATAGCTTGGTAGGCAAATGATATGGAAAAGCGTCATAAAGTAACTATTTATTCTAAATTAGTATTATTTATACTAATTAGTAGTAGGTAGAATAGGCAGAGGAAACTTAGTAACCTAATGTTAAGACAGTCCGTCTCGTTTCCACCCCACATTCCGCCAAATTTGAGGCATTGCAATTTTAATATCACAATATTAAATATTTCATTTCTTCGAGTGGATATCGAGCACACAACCTACCAGGTGACAGGCGAAACACAAAGTGTTTTAACACCAGGTTAAACTTCAATTAAAATCTGAATGCTAGTATTGTAAATCATTTAACAAAATAAAATTATAGTTTAATTTTAAATAGTTTTGAAAAAAAAAAGCATTAATTTGTTTAATAATCTACATTATTATTAAGATGCGAGTTCATTTGGTCATATGAGCTAACCCGCCTTTTGAGCCGGTGGTAGCTTCTTGTAAGGACTGACACTACAGACATTCCTATGTAACTTGACGATTCAAAAGTGCTTGTAATGGCCTAAATGAATAAAGAATATTTTGATTTATTTGATATGATTTATTCTTAAAGAAAGAAAGAAGGTTATATTGTAACAGATTTTTTTTTTCTTTTTTTCTTTCAGTTTCACGCTGTATCCCGCACTAGGCAGGGTAGGCAGAGGGAACGGAAGTGAAACCTAGTGTTATGACACTCCGTTCCACTTCCGTTCCCCACTTTCCGCCGAATTTGAGGCATTGCGTGTTGAGTGGCGGAACTCAACGCCGCGCTTTGCCTTATTACCAGAGCGAAGAAATGAAACATTAAATATTTAAATTGAAAATATTAAATATTTCATTTCCTCGACTGGGGATCGAACCCAGAACCTGTCGGTTACAGTCACACGCTTGTGCCGCTGCGC